>ML808320.1:148719-170003 GCA_009831015.1 Picea engelmannii | reverse complement strand
AATGCAACGAGAGCTACGGCGAGTTTCATATAAAACTCAAAGCATTCCAGAAGGGGCCTCTCGGATCCTAACTCGTTCACCATTCTTACTTATCCACAATACAATCAAGTTAAATTAAAAAAAGATAATTGCACCATAAGAATATAAAACTCACAGCATTCCAGAAGGGGCCTCTCGGATCCTAACTCGTTCACCATTCTTACTTATCCACAATACAATCAAGTAAATCACCGTCTGGTCTCTTCTCAGGTCTCACAAATACATATAATTGCTTGGAACAGACATGGAATTTGACGGCCTCCGGAACGTTTTTTTGAGTTTAAAGACGTAACACCGTACCAACTTACCAAGTACTTCTGCCTAAGCCGTGTTTTTAGGGAGTTTCGTTTTTGTAATCTGTCAAGACCTATTAAAACTTGCCATGTGTCAATATAGACATGGTATATGTCAGTATAGATTAGAATTAAGTGGTAGAGATTTTCCGGTTATCGTTTTCTACTTGGACCTTCCTCCACCGCTGCGCTTATCCTTCCTAGATTAGAATTAAGTGGTAGAGATTTTCCGGTTATCGTTTTCTCCTTGGACCTTCCTCCACCGCCGCGCTTATCCTTCCTAGATTAGAATTAAGTGGTAGAGATTTTCCGGTTATCGTTTTCTACTTGGACCTTCCTCCACCGCCGCGCTTATCCTTCCTCTTTTCACTTTTCACTACAGGGTTGCATGTTACCTTCTGACCCATTGTCTTTTCACCCTGGTCACATCTATTTCTTGGTTGTGCTGTATCTTGAACCGCTCAATTCCAAGGTTTCAGGGCCAGGAAATTGCAGTCTCCTCCCCTGATTTCCCCATTACATGGGGAGACACTAGTTTATCAAATATATTTTAACCTATTTTATATTATTGTGTGTAGGGAGCTTTTTTTAAAGCTCACATTGGGTTCTTATTTGGAAGGGAGTAGAAAATTTCATCCTTGAAGCCATGATAATGCAATGTGTAGTGTTACATTCAGAGCAGTCAAATGCATCTTATCGTGGCATAAGATGCTTCGTATAATTATGTTAATCATAAAAAAAAATAATAATGTATATAATTTTAATAGTAAGTTAAATTATTTTTTTTTTATATAAAACAATTAAAAAAAATTATTATCAAAATGTAATTTACATCTTAGTTAAAATAATAAAAAAATTCATTATCAATAATATAGATCTCAAAATGCAATATAGAACTAATCAATGTGATGTCATTTTTTGGATTTTTTGTAAATGCTTATTAAGGTTTAGAATGTTGATTAAATTTCCAGATAAATCTTGTAATAATATTGATAAATTGGTAGCGTAATGTCCATTTATTTTAAAGTTCTCTTTATTCTACAACAATTAGACTAATGGAAAAAACTAAAACACTGGGAACTGGAAAAGTGAACAGAGCGAAAACATAGTAGTAGTTTAAAAGCTTAACCTTTTGACTGTTTTTCGGCATTTTTTTCTGTTTGATTTTGTCCGAAATTGGTGATGAATAGTTGGATCTGCAGATTTGAGTGGCTAAGTTTGTATAATCTGAGTGCCAGGGGTTTCTCAGCACACTGAATCCATTTATACATTCAGAAAAAACAATTTAAACAGCAGAAAATAGAAATTTTGTCCAAATTTACATAGCCTACTAATTCCGGCCAAAAAACTCAAAAGATAAAACGCTTAACCAACACCCAAAACATAGAAATAGTTAACAAATTGTTATGATTAGAAACTTTATTAAATCATATTATGTCTGAAATGTGAAACAACAACAACAACAAAAAAAAAAAAAATATAGTGATGTCCTCAACCCCAAGGTGTAGACCGAAGCATGTGAGTGATGGGGAGTGAATGTTTGTAAAGATAAGTACGATGCAAGGCAGGGGCCACTGCCTGTTCTGCCGTACTGTGGATAATTCAAGAAAACAAGATATGTTATGATATATTTGACAGGTTTAATTGAGACAAGAAGGGAAAGTAAATTGCCCTTTTGCCATAGCCTATAAATGATTAGGGGAGGTCTACGGACTTGTCCAGACTATGCGTCCAACTTGGGATGGGACCAGTCCTTGATTTGCTTTACATGAACCGTTTAGGATTCTCTTGTTAGTCTTCCCCTTTTAGGTTGGTCTTTTCTAATATAGTGGATTCCAAATTTCTCTTGGATTTTACAAGCTGACAAGGAGTATAGCCTGTTGCATTATGGTTTTTCCCTATGTCATACAAGCTTATAAGGAGTATAGCCTGTTGCATTTAGTACTTTTATTGTTTTTTCCAATGACATAGCTTTCGCAGCAGCATTGGCTGCTGCTATCATGCATGTGATCCTCTTCCAAGAAAAGTAAGAACTAATCAGATGCAGAGTTTACTTATTCCAAGAAAAGTAAGAAGTAATCAGATGCAGAGTTTACTTATACTTCTAATAAATTTTTTTATGAAATGAAAAAGTTATTTGTGTTGGAAGAGAAATTTGGAGTAAGGAGTTGGTTAAATGTTTTATTTTTTGGGTTTTTTTTTTTCGGAATTTGGTCATGTAAATTTAGATAAAATTGCTACTTTTTTGTTGTTTAAATTGCATTTCTGAATGCATAAATAGATTCAGCATGCTGAAAAATCCCTGAAACACTTGTATTATATAAATTTAACCAATCAAATCTACTGATCCAACCATTCCTCACTGAATAGATTTCTGACAAAATAAAATAAAAAATTTCAAAAGATAAAACGTCTTTATTGGATCGTAAGCCTCTACAGACCGGAAATTAGATGTACACACTCTGCTTACGACAAAATATTGAGTAGCCCGACAATGGTAGTTATCATTGTTGTCATTTTGACAATCATGGTTACCTACTCTTTGCGAAGACTTCAAAGAGCAGGTTCAGTGATTTTGGTGGAGAGTCCTCATTTCCTATTCTCTATTCTTTTTCTTCAGTCTTCCTATTGGCATGATCAAGGTCACCACGAATATATATATATATATATATATATATATATATATATAACTTGCTTGATTCGCATGGGCCAGATCTTATATTCTGTAAATAATGCAGATCTTATATTCTGTAAATACCGCAGACGCCTGGTCTAAAAATTATTTCCGAATATGTTTTCGGCTATATTTCACCACTCATATTAGTGGCCAACGTCTGCTTCAAACTTTGGCCAACATGAAGGTTCCTCCAGGGATCATGCTTATTACTCTCTTTTGTTCTTGAATACAATCGTGAAGTGGTATACTTGTTAACCTGCATCAGTCATATTTGCAACACAAATCTTCTTCTAAGTGGCACTCCATGGGTTGGTCCAATGGATGAAGTCATCTATGATGCATTTGTTATACGGAGATTGATTGGGCCCATGAGTATTTTCGGAAACCTTGGCCCCTATTGTGTTGTTAACTGGCATTTTCTATTAGGAGCTCTGACGTGTCTTGGCATAGCTTTTGCATAAGCTATGGTCGGCCAAGACTAGGATAAAATACATCAATATGCTCGTCCTAATTGGAGCCATGGGACTACTCCGTCATGCAAGTGCTATGGAATTCATGAGCTGATTGATTGTGGGAATCCTTTTCAACTTTGTGATCCACATATACCTAAGAGAATTGTGGCATCTACATAACTACGTACCCTATGTAGGATTGGACATAGGTCTAGAGTTTATGGTTTTTTTTTTTTTTTTTTAAATTGTTTGTTTGTTTGCGAAGAGAAGTTAGATGGAGAATTTTGAGGTAAAAAATAGGGTTCAAAACAAAAAAAATGTATACTCAAATTTTAAGCATAGGCATTCCTTGGATGCATAAGCACACATTGAATGCATAAATTATGCATCTAAGTGCATATTTTTGATAGACCCTCATACTTGGAAAAAACCATTTTTTTTTCATGTATTTGTAGTATATCTCACTATGGGTGTATCAAAAGTATGCTAGAGTACTAGGTAATCCTTGGATGTAGAATTTAATTGCGCATCCAACACTAATTCTTACACTTGAAATTTGAGTAAAGCTATAATAAGGGTATAAGCACTAAAAAGATTAGTTTTCTATATATGTTATTTTATTATTTTAACTATTATTTAAACATTATTTTCCTTAGGAGGTCCATTTTAGACTTCAAATTTCCTCTATGAGATCTCAATATCACATGAAGTCAAAAATTAAGTTGTGTACTCTAATTTTAAAGTGAATATGATATAATGTTCAACAATTATTGAAATATTTATTGTTTTAGACCTTATAATTACGCTGAAGGCATTTTTTAAGGGGAGGCTCCTTGTCCAACTTTCTTCATTTGTCAAGGGCCTATGGAAGCCTACAATGTGTGTGTGTATGTTAGAATCACGTGGCATATATTTCCATACTATTGTTTTCTACTTGTTTGAGAAAACGACAGTGATGCCTGTTAAAATAATAGGTGTGTGTGTTTTACCATAAACAGTATCACTATTGTCACCCAACCATAGGCACACAACCACCCTAGATCACCTTTAACTTTTGACAAAATTATTATGAAAAGCCATACTAGAACCAACAGATAAACCCTAGCTGCTAACTGCAACAACAACTCAAGACATGCAGAGCACTCCTTATCTAAGGATAGTGCACAAGAGAGAGAGTATCCATATCCACATAAAAAGTACCATACATAACTGCAACAGCTGCAGCTGCACTACTCTCTCAAAATTGTGTCATACTTAGCAAGGATATCACCAAGAGTATTACCAAGAATATCACTTGATAGCACCAGAGAGAGACCAAGACCAAGAGATGACCATATGCCCTTATTCCTCCTTGCAGCTACAACTGCAACTCTTCACAAGACTTGTGCTCTGACTAAGCGTACAAATGAGCTAAAATGTCCTCTATTTATATTAATCTGTCAAGTTACTTTCATGGTTGGGCCGACCTGACTTTCTAGTAATTATTATTTTTGTTTATCTTTTTCTTGTGGAGCCAACTTGTCTTTCTGGAATATAATATTATGATATTATTTATTCTGCTAGGCCGACTTGTCTTCTAGGGTTTTCATACATATTTTTAGGGTTTCCCTTCCAAAATATTCCATTCTAGTCAAAGGTTACACGTGGAGTTCAATACCTCTCGCAACTACCGTAACATCAACACTACCTCCTAGCTAGGGAGGTATTAACGGTAATGATCTTGAGCACACACAAACCATTATGTCGATAGCATCATCATAGCCACATAGGCTATCTCATGATCACGTAGTCACGAGCATCATTATCACTATCAATATCATCTGATAGCATCTTGGCATCAACAAACATCATTGTTTGCATCATTTCTCGAGGCCATACTCCATTTGAGTAATCAGGCATGATGTTGAATAAGTCATTTGTTGAACTCAGCACACTCAGTAGAGTGTCTCGCATGAGTCACCCACTCAACAGAGTGATATAGGGACCATTATTCTAATCCGGGCATACATCCTAGAAGAATATTTTCCCCAATAGATGCTCAAAGCCACATCATGGGCTACATAGACCATTCCTAAAGGAATGTCATTCTTTGAATATTTTCTAATCAGGTCATACATACCATAGAGATCAATATCTACCCATATTCCTTAGAAAATATCAGTCTCATATCAACCACCTTAATCAGGATGTCATGTCCTTAGGGGGCGGACTATTCAACATGATCAGGCCAATAATTGTACCTCAGGAGAATATCGGTCTTGAACCATTTTCCTAATCGGGCAACAATCTGTGCCTTAGGAAAATACCAATCAATGATACGTCAACAATCTGTCAACCTAGAACATTCTCCTCCTATAGAATGTCTGCCCACTATCACACTGACTATCCATCTAGCTGAAAATCATCTCCAACACTAGTGGTAGTCTCCATGGAAATCAGATAGTAGCATATAATTGTTACAATGCCATCCAATAGAACACAATTGTGTCCATCCATAGTAGTAGACAACTACTTCCCAGTGGTACACAACCACTCCTAGTAGCACATAGCTACTAACTAGTGACACACAGTCACTACCAATGGAACACATCCACCACAGTAGCATACATCTATTGTCCAGAGACATGCAATCTCCACAACAATCAAATCATATCATCTGATATCATCCTACATAAAAAATTTCATTAGATGCTTCACCTCTAAGTCGTACTAGCATGATGTGAATGCATCATATCTAAGTTGTACTAGCGTGATCTGGAGCATCATCTACATCATCTGTAATCCATACTAGCATGACATATCTAGCATGATGCCAATGCATCATATATAAGTTGTATGCCACCTCTAAGCTATACTCGCATGATGTAGATTA
Organism: Picea engelmannii; assembly: GCA_009831015.1. Classification (NCBI taxonomy): domain Eukaryota; kingdom Viridiplantae; phylum Streptophyta; class Pinopsida; order Pinales; family Pinaceae; genus Picea; species Picea engelmannii. The sequence goes on along the minus strand of ML808320.1, from coordinate 163,670 downwards.
GTGCCTCACTGTTTCATCTCTAAGCTATATGATCATGTCTAAGTTGTACTAGAATGACATATATAGCATGATGTCAATGCATCATAACTAAGTTATATGCCACATCTAAGTTGTAATCGCATGATTATATCTAGCATGAAAAAATCCCCATGCATCATCTCGAAATTGTATAGTCATCTCTAAGACGTACTAGCATAACATATCTAGCATGATGTCAATACATCATATCTAAGTTGTATGGCATATCTAAATTGTACTCGCATGACCATATCTAGCATGATGTGGCTCACCAACATCATCTCTAATATGTACTAGCATGATTTCAATACATCATATCTGGGTTGTATGTCCACCTCTAAGTTGTACTAGCATGATGCTCCTCAAGCAACTATATCAACAACTCCAACCATCTTTATCATATATGAGTTGTACTAGAATGATCATATCTAGCATGATGCAAGCATCATCTCTAAGTTGTATGGCCATCTCTAAGTTGTACTAGCATGATACAGATATGCAGTGCATTGACATTCCATGATGCCACATATCAACACTCCATCCCAACCAAGGAAGTCATCTCCTCCCTTTCAACCAACAGAGAAATCTCCATGAGCCCCATCTTGTCCCTCAAGTATGAAAACTTTATCTTAGACAAAGGCTTCGTCAAAATATCTTCAGTATGCTCTTTAGAAGAGATATACTAGAGAACCACCTCTCACCTATGGACTTTATCATGTATAAATTAGTACTTGATCTCAATGCTCTTTGACCTGTCATGGAACATCGGGTTCTCTAAGAGATTCACACGGCTTCGGTTATCACAATATATCATGGTCGAATCCATCACCTGATCAAACAATCTAGAAACCATCTTACGGAGCCACACTACTTCCCTATAAGCATCACAAGCTATAGTATACTATGCTTCTGCAATTTTGAGTGCAACAGACTTATGTTTTCTGCTAGCCCATGATATCATAGTAGATCCCAAATTGAAACACATACCAGAAGTACTCTTTTTGTCATTTGCACTCCCTTCCCAATATAAATCAATAAATCCATGCAGTTGTACATCATTGTTTGAGGCATATCTCAAAGCATAAGTTATCGTCCCATGGAGATATCTCAATATATGCTTTGCAACTATCCAATGCTCTTTTCTAGATTCCACATGGAACTGGCTCAACATGTTCACAACAAAGAAAATGTATGATCGGGTATTCACCACATACATTAATGAGCCAATCAATTGTTGGTACATGGATGATTCTATTGGATCAGAATCAGAGTCTCTCAACTTTATCATATTTGTCACCATGGGAGTTTCCATGGATTTGCAATCCATCTTCCCAAACTTATGAAGAATCTTTACAACATACTTACGTTGCCACACAAATATTTCACCATGCTTTTGCTCTACTTCTAGTCCCAAATAATAATGCATGAGACAAAGATCGTTCATATCAAATTTAGAGGATAACTCCCTCTTACACTAAATAATGAGAGGTTATGCACCAATATCTTATATCTTGCTTGATTCCATACAAGGCCTTCTTCATACACGAGTTTCTCTTGGGTGTACCTCAAAACCTTGAGGTTTCTCTATGTATAGTCAATTACTCCATTGAGCATAGCGGTCTTTACATCCATCTGATGTAAACTCCAACCCATGGATGTTGCAAGAGATATGATGGTTGGAGCAAATGTCTCATCATATTCCTCTCCCTCCTGCTGGGAGAACCCTCTAACCATGAATATTTCCTTATATTTATTGACACTTTATAGACTTCCCTTCAGGTCTAGGAAAAATTTCCCATACATCATGATGAATTGATATTCTTCCATCATAGTTTCCTTTCATTCTTTCTTATTGATTTCTTCTTTAAAAGTGGAAGGTTCTGCATTGACAAGACTTCTATTTTGAATATATATGGTTTTCATAGTTGCTTCTCCCCATAGAAACATGGATAGATTCTGGTCATTCATCATTGCCTTAACAAATTCTTCAATGGATCGATACTTCATCTCTGTCACACCATTCTGTTGAGGATTATGTGGAATAATTAGCTCCCTCCTAATATCAACTTCTTTACAAAAGGAAACGAGCTCCTCACCACTTGATGGAGTCATATGTTCCATGTTTGCAATTGTTATTGTAGCTCCTTCTTAGAGCTATTGCTTGTGACCTTCCTGTAACAAGAACAACAAGAGAAAAAGTATTTCCAATAACATTTTCATAAGAACATATCTATGGTAACAAGGATCGTATAATTACCAAGGTGACATGCCCGGGAACAAGAAATATCTCCCAGAGGAGATGTTAGTTCATTTTGCAAAAAGGTGTAACAAGCATCTATAGCAATAGTACTTACATGTAACCAAGTATACCTAGTAGTAATATAACCTTTCAAATATTGTTGTCACAACTATAGTGTTTACTTATACTATAGAAACTATCACCTTGATATGTTCAAAATGAAACTTAATAATTTGATCAATCAAACCTAGAACCTGGAGCTTCAACTGTTTGTTCCTCTGAATGTACTGAATCCAAGATCATTGCTTGGACAAGGTCTCTTGTACATTCCCTACAAAACACACTCATGCTTTTGTTGGATGATATAACATGAAAAGCATATACAAGTGCATACCTTTGAAATTTGCAGCATCGTTCACCTTGTCTTCTAATATGAAACTAGACACCATATTGACAAGAAGAGGTTAGAGACTGAAAACTGTTTAATGATTAGAACAAGATAGAAACACTGAAATTTCAACTTTGACCAAAAGTCAACCTTTGACTCAAACTTGACGTTTTTTCTTGTTGAGAGAACCAACATGTGTGCTAGGATAAGGTGCAATAGAATGTCCAGGAATTATGCCAAACTTCTCACTTGATGTTCCCAAAAGGTTAGGTTAGGGTTCGATGCAGCTGCATAATCAGAAACCCTAGTTGTAGTTGCAACTGTGTCACAATGAGCTTAACAAAGAGATGTCACGCTACCTTTCAGTGTTTATACTATCTTGAAGGTGGTGTGGGCCCATAACCTATTAAAATAATAGGTGTTCTCATTTTACCATAAAAAATATCACTATTTTCACCCAACCATAGGCATGCAACCACCCCCGAGCACCTTTAACCTTTGACATAATTATTCTGGAAAGCCATACTAGAACCAACAAATAAACCCTATCTTCTAACTGCAACAACAACTCAAGAAAAGTAGAGCACTCCTTCTCCAAGGGTAGTGCACAAGAAATAAAGTCTCCACTGAACAAGTACCATACACAACTGCAGCAGCTGCAAATGCACTACTTTCTCAAAATTGTGCCATACTTAGAAAGAATATCACCAATAGTATCACCAAGAATATCACCAAGAGAACTCACCAAGAATATCACTTGATAGCGCTAGAGAGAAACCAAGACCAAGAGATGACCATGCGCCCTTATTCCTCCTTGTAACTGCAGTTGTAGTTGTAACTGCAGTTGCAGCTGCAACTGCAACTCTCCATAATAACTGCTCTCTAACTAAGTGTACAAATGAGATAAACCATCCTCTTTTTATATTAATATGTTTAGCGACTTTTCTAGATGGGATGACCTGACTTTCTAGTAATTATTTTTTTTGTTTATCTTTTTCCCGTGGAGTCGACTTGTCTTTCTGAAAGATAATATTCTAATCTTATTTATTCTGCTAGTCTAAATTGTCTTCTAGGGTTTTCACACATATGTTTAGGGTTTCTCTTGCTTCCGAAATATTCCCTTCTAATCAAAGGTTACACGTGGAGGTTAATACCTCCTGCAGCTACCGTAACATCAATAATTCTAACAACCTTCCCCTCTCCACAAATACTTCTTGACCTTCCTCTACCACCTTGCTACACCACTTTTGCACCAATGCCCTTATCCTTCCTCTTTTCACAACCTTTATTTCGATTGATTCCCAAAGAAAGGTAATATCTCAAATAAATCAACTCTTGGCTCCCATGGATGATGATATTTTACCCACCGGGCCACCACTATAAGATTTCCAAATCAAACATTTGTCTTGAAAAATAAATCGTAGAAGAAAAATGAGTTATGTGGATCAAGGAAAGGCTAAATGTAGGTGTGAAAAAAATACTCCATTGAAATGGAGTTCCATACACATAACAAGATCTAGCTCCAAGGGAGGTTCAATTCAATATTCTTCTCATATATTCCTTCCTTCCTTTTCAAATTTTCTCTTGTGTAATTTTCTAATATAGAGGTAGTCATTGATATTTTGAAGAAAAAAGAGACAAAGAAAGATCCCAAAATTTTCCATCCATTGAGGGTATAATGATTAATAGTAGAATGGGTATTACCCACTTGGAACAATGGGGGAGACAGAGATCGGGGAAGAGGGAGAAAATGATAGAGGGGAAGAAGGGGAAGAGAGAGGGGGATATGGAGAGAGAGAGAGAGGGACAGGGACAGGGCGAGGGAGAATGTAATGTCCCTAATCCAAACCCTAATTGTAGTTGCGAAGATAGGTTGGTGATCCATTTTGGTTTTACACACACCTAAGTAGTGTGCAATGTAGTGATTCAAATAGGTTGTTGATTCATTGATACAAATATTTGGATACTATGCGTATATGTGGATTGCGTGAGGCTGGTTATCAAAGAAAAGGTGTGCACATTTCATAGTTTTGTGTATACCTGAGCTAGTGCATGAGGATTGTGCATTAAGGGAGGGTGCACACATTTCATAGTGTTGTGCACACTCAAGTAAATGCGCGAGAATGATTTTGATGTGTGTGTGTGTGTGTGTGTGTGTGTGTGTGTGTGTATGTTTTGAGGCAGGAGAACCTATGTGACTATTGGGTTGGTGAGTCAGGACACAAATAGGCTAGTGAACCTATTATTGTAAAGTGTATTACACTCAAGTTATTAATATATTACATTGTTGCGTGTAGACTGAATCAAACAAAAAGAGATGAGGGGGATGACTCCACCAAAAAAGGGAAAAAGGGGGGAATATTTTAATAAATGTTTTGAAAGTGTAACTTTATGGATATATTATTTAACCTAACTTCCTGAGGGATGGTGAACAAGTCACCAAGTGGCTAAAGTAAATTCTGAAGGTGACAAGGGTCGATTTGAAGGCATGCAATATATATTGATGTAATTAGTGTAATTCGGGGGGTTATCACTCATTTTTGGTGGATGATTATTGATGTTTTTAGGCTCTCATGAGCAAAAGGGGGTCAGACTGTATGGAAAATCTGACTATTAACTTATCTGCACACATAATCTTGTAAGGAGTTGAGAGGTTGTAATCAAAGTTTGTTGTAGAAGAAACGGGTTGTCAATCATGTATTTTGTCCAGGAGGCGGATTTTCATGCCCGTAGTTTGTCCAAGAGACGGGTTATCAGGCCCATGAGCAATATCTCCAGGTGAGAAATTGGCTCGAAATTGTTCCCTGATGCACTGGGAATTAGTTGCAGTGCTCTGAGACTCTCTGATATGACCTATTGGTGAAGCCCTGGAAGGGAAGTGGGGTAGTGTAATAAACCCCATTTACACACTACAAAAAAATTTGATTGTATTCTTTTGTGTAAATAATAGTACTTAAATCCTAAAACATCATCACTCATATAGTTTAATACAATTCTAAATTCTTCTAACATATGTTTGTCTAGGGCTATCATTTGTTTTCTACTAGACCTTATTAATGATATCTCATCGCTATATCAAATCCCACAAGGTTTTTTTATTGTAACTTGGTCTATATGGTTTCCTTCTAAAAAATACATTAGTCCCTGAATATATACAAAGCTTATATATTTACATATATATAAATTCTTGATTACAAAAATATTATTTAACAACATAGTTACTAGGTTACCAATTGAACTTCCCACGAATACTCTCATTAGACTTCATTACTGAGCCTTGTCCCTAGTGATATGTAATTATTTTCTTCTAGGTGTATTTATTTCTCTACCATTACTATGAAATAAAGGAAGAGATTCAAATTTATATGCTTCATAATCTTGCACCCAACTAAGAAATGACAAGACAATTATCTAAACCCAAGGCATTGTTGGTAGGTGGTGGTGAATAAAATTTTAATGAAAAGGTTAACTCAACCTTCAGGCCAGTCTTAATCATCTTAAAGACAAGAGTACTGGAGGGAAAGGGTTAATATAATTTAAAGTTTTTACAGTACATACGACTTCCATCTTAGAAATTCCATCCAATCCTAATGTTCCACTTTCCTTACTTCGCATGGTATTCCTATGCGGAAGTACTACGTAGTTTGATATGGAGTAAGAGAGGAGGGATCAAGATATTCTAACACCGGATTACATGAGATCGCCTATATTATTTACCAAAAGTTGATTCATTGTGTTTTCATTATGTTAGTGTCCTATAAATAGGTTGTTATGTTTTGAATAAAATTATAGGGTAAATTCATGTCTTGGGTTTCATAAAGAGCATTGTATGATTTTTTCCTAAATCGTGAGTCATAGGTTTGTTTTTCATGAAAAGGTTTTTCCTTTTTAACCATGTAACTTATGGTTTTTTGTGCCAAGATATGGGTTGTCATGTCATTAAAATGTCATTATGAAAATATCATGAGGTCGATTCAAGTTAGTCTTGTCAGCGTTCTAACGATTTCCTAAAATCAAAACTATCAAAGGAATGTGGCATCATCAAGAAATTTATTTCGCAGCACAAGTTGTTCCACAACATCCTAATGTTGTGTATTGAGGTACGACGAGGTATGATGGTAATAATTCATGATTTAATTGAAGTTATATTTCAAATTTATCTTTCCTCTAGATATATAAAGCATCAAGAAATCATTTCTCTTCATCCACAATTTCAAAACCTCCCAGCCAAGCTTGTTGCGCATAGTTTCCTTCTCTGCTCATTGTTGTGCACAAGTTGCAGAGGTTGTTGCGCACAGGTTCTTTCTTTGTTCGTTGTTGCACATGGGCTCCAAAGTATCAATTTTGAAGTGTGAAATTGCTACAATAGGTTGGAATTTGCTCACATTGTTGCACACCTGCTCTGTTCATTACTGTGCACGGTTATAGTTCACATAGGATTGACATACACCGACATCATGGAAACTCCACAACATGGAAGAAAGAAGGAAAACTGTTATGATATCATGATATTTGAGCCACGATGTTTGATTTTGGTAAACACGGAGCCAACAATCAGAGAATATTTTGAACAAGTGGGTTGCATTAGGTTTTGTTAAAAACTCCAAGGGTACAACATACAGGTGGCAAGGGAGTTTGTAGATAATTTCGATGGTGCTAAGTCTAAGGTGGGAAACCTCCAGTTGCAGGTTTCTTAAGATAACATTGTTGTTGCAACAGAAATCCCTGCTCATGGAAAATGTTTTTTGTTTTCTTTTAAATGAATGCTCCCGAGAAAGGACCATAAATTACACATTTCACACATTTAAAAAAAATAAGCAAAATTTCCTCACATCCATCATAGTTTGGGATAAATATTTATGATCACATAAAATAAAAATAAGATGATCTGCATGCATAAGAGAACTTTAACAGAGTGGACAAATGGGAATCTCAAATAAAGATAATGATAGATCAACTTCAAATACTTTATATTCTGAAAACAGGGTTACAAAGAACAATTGAGATTGTTCCCAAAGTAGTTCCCTTGAAATTTCCAAAAATATATAGTCTGTTACATATTCTTGAAATTGTAAATGTGTTTGTCTTAAAGACTGGGATTGGGGATCCCGTGAACCATAAATCAAATAAATACAAGAAATAATATTTTAGAAGGAAGAAGGTGGGAGGTAGAAGGATCAACAAGACCTGGTGAGAAAAAAAAAAGGAGTTATCAATCTTCGGTTAAACCTTTCTAGTGAAAGAGGTGGAATAACTGAATGAAGGACTTGATAAAGAAAGGAAGTATGTGATCATCATAAACTTACTATGATGGTCACTCATGTCTTCATTTTCTCATTGATGTCCTTTTATCGTTTTCATCAATGGTTACAGGAACCGTCTCAACTTTTTATTGCCCTTCATTTGTTAGTTTATCGATAGACTTCTTGAACCATTATTCAATGTAACTTTTCATAGGTTCAATGTTGATTTCATGTTGGATATTAATATTGAACATCTCTCCCTCCAAGTCTCGAAAATCAAGGGAAATTCCATGCAATATTTCTTCAATGTCCTGATTTTTTACGGAGTAATCCACTAGCTAGTTATCTATGGAATTCTCATCATATTCAATTATACCATAGAATTTTTCAATTGACAATCCTTTAAGAATATCAATTTGATCATCGAATTGTTGTTTTTTTAGGAGCAACGATTTGAGGATAAACTTGGGATGTCAGAATTCGTTAGTGCTTTTGACTAGGTCCACCTCTGTGATCCTTTTGAAAAGTTATTCTCTCCTTGTTATGGCTTGGTTGCACGCTTGAACAATGTTGTTCGAGTTCTTTATTTTCTCTTTCCAACATGCATTCAACTGCTTTATCCGACTTGGAGAGGTAAGGTCCTCCTCTCTTCTCTTTAGATCTGACATGTTGGAAACTTTAATAACAAAGGGTACCACGACATCAAGGTAGAAACCTTCTTCATTTTTTAGGTCAGCCTGTAGATACTCATGGAAGGCATGCGCCCTTGAGCCAAAAGAAATCATGCTCTTTGAAATTTCCCAAGATTCTGTAATTAGTGCCATTCTTTTCTTGATATTATTCTCCACATAGCTCTTCGATGATGTGAGTAAGCTTGAGGATCCTTTTATTTTGGCCGTGGGCATGGCAGGTCTGACAATTTCCAAAGGGATCGTAAGGAGTGGAAGAGGCATCAAAGTCTCTTCCAGTTCCTTAATCCTTCCCTTTAACTTTATATTTTCCACTTTGATACCACCAATGCAATCGTCCAATGTATCGATAGTTTCTTTATGGATTCTGGAAATTTGGGAAGGTCACATATTTCTTAGGTTAACCTCTAAATGATATTTCCCCTTTTTATTCTTCGCATCACTCTTCTCAATAATTAATTTGTTAGATTCACTATCAAATAAAATGCTCTGAAATAAAAATGATTCCTCTTCATCAAATATCTCATTCTCAACAGTTTCCAATGACTGATTCTGGTGGTTCGTGCCTCCTACATGATCAATGTTAGCAAACATCTTCTCAATGTCAACCTCGAGCTCCATATATTCGAGGGAGAATCTATTGATGTCACTTTCGACGTGATTCTCTTATTCATATTGTACAATATCCTTCCTCTTCTTCCCCAGAGGAAGTTTATGTGATCTTTCAATTTTTTCTGGAGGGGTTTTCTTATCTCATCCTTCGCCTGAACTACCGTTGATTACTTTTTTAGATGGGTGGGCTGCTGGAGCACTTCTTCGAGGTGTTGTAGTATTAGGAGTATCATTTTGGGACTGGGCACTTTTCTCACTAGGACCCTTTCCTCTATGTTTTTACAATTCATTTGTACTGAGTACCATCTCTAAGTCACCAATAGTGTGGATAGGCTTTCCCAGGTTATTATCTTCTTATTCTCCTAGATCAGTGTGGATAAATGAATTGATAAAACCCATTGTTAACATATGTTCCACAAAGATTCTATTAGGGTCAAACCATCTAATATTTTCAGAATACTTGAGATTCAAGGTGTGGAAGTGGTTTTTAAATTCATCAATTTTGTTCATACTTCCTAATACAAAATCCCCAATTTTCCAAGGCAAAGGTATGAATTGCTTTTTTCGTTTTTCATAAAAACCTGCAGCCAAAAATTGTATTTCCTTGCAACTTATGTAACAAACATTTTGTCACATATATGACATGGAAAAAAATAGGTATTTTCCTTAGAACCGATAATCCTGATAACATTGTAATTTTCGATTTGCTCCAAAGTCCCCTTTTTATCCAGGAATTTACTGGCCTAAGTGGATATTCTTGGGGTATCTTTTCCAAAAAACAATCCTTTAAGAATCGAGACAAAGTCATTGAAAACTTCATAAAAATGCAGGGAATCTCTGTGCCTCCATAATCCTTGGTACTAAAAGGTCAAGGGTCAAATTCATGGTTCACCTTCTTGCATATAGACAATTTAAGAAAATTGATAACATTGTGCTATCGCAAAAACCAAATAAGAAGACATAAATACTTCTTATCCTTTTTATACTGAGACAATTGGGAAGAGATTTCAATGGAAATCAACTTCCCCCAATCGAAAAAGACTTGTTCCTTGAAAGTAAAATATAAGATGTAAAGAATCATATGCGAAATGGTGGCAGTATTTTTTTGGCCCGTAACTCTAGTAAATAACCAGGCAATTTCCTGAAATGGGTTTTTGAACAAGTTGACCTGCAATCTGGTAATATCTTCAGGGATGGTTGCATGATTCCCTAAGAATTCAGGTAAGAGATCTGGGCCATTGTCATGTTTTTTCAAGAAGTCCTTGCAATATTCACCTTTTGTTACACATTATTTTCGTCACCCTTATGATCGTTAATGATGTAAACCTATTTGTTGTCTTCAGAGGGATCAGTGGCCTGAATTCCTGAGGAAAGAAGGAAGAATAAATTTTCCTGAGAGAAGAAGTTGTATTTTCCTTTGTAAAAACCCTATTAAGGAGGATTGTTGCACCCTACCTAATGTTAGGGGTGCGACAATACTAGATCGTCGCTTGTTGTACTAAAATTGGCCTGCGAAGTCATTGCACTCTGCTCAGTTATAGGGGTGTGATGATTTTCGTACGTGGAAAAAATGAGCATCTTCTTGATGCTTCTAGAAGGAGAAGCTTCTATGGTGAGGTGGCCTTCGATTGTTTTGGATCTTACTCACTTTTTTGATTTAGTGGGATGATCCTAACCTCCTCACCTTATCCTCTTCATATTATAAAAGGAGAGGATATCTCATGGAGAAAGTTAGCTTGGCTAATAGCTTGGATTGAGATTGGAAATTTGGTTGGAGATTGTTAGCTTGGTTAGAGTGGCTTTGAGCTTTTCTTTGTCAAGATAGATTGTGAGTGACTCTCAAATCTATAGTCACAAAATTTGTGGATCAAAAGTGTGTGGGAAGCAAGGGACTATTGGAAGGGGCCTTACAACATCAAAGGCCTCAATTGTATTCTCTCTTTATATTATTTAATACAGATGCACTTTTCTTTCCTATATGAATCTTATTTGTCCATATTTTATGATTCCTTGATCACATACATAGTTTCATATCAAGTAGGCTCTGTTATTCTTGTCTTCATTGGCTTATGTTCTTTTGTAGATATTTCTCCATAAGCCTCGTGACAGAGCTTGGATTGCATTGGCGAAGTCAGATCTTCGATATTTAAAAGGTATGTTCTAGATCCATTTCTCATTTGATAATTGAAATGTAAGGAAAGAGTAGTGTATTGTCTTGTTTTGTTCTAGTTTCGTAGTGAAGCTAGGGATATCAGTTTGTGTCCGCACTTACCGATTAATCCCATAACAAAATTGGTGACCGTACTGGGGAACATATTGTTTTCCTAGTTTGTCTTTCTTTCTTGCTTTTATTTCTTGGGTTCTATTTTCTAAGTCACTGGGAGATCCATCTTGACTCTCTGACTATTAAACTTCATTGGAAAAACCTTCATGCTTTTTATTTTTTATTTTTTTTCCTTTGATCGTTGCACCCTACTTTGAGGGACAGTGCGATGATCTATGATCAACGCACCCTACCTTTTGACACAATGTAGAGGTGTCACACTGTATTTGTTCTCTATCCTGCAACGATCTAGGATCGTCGCGCTGTGTTAGTCTACAGCCTGTGACAATTGTGGAAAAAAATGATTTTTGATGGTTTTTCTTGCCCAGATCTTAGATATGGTTTTGGAGTGATTTGTTGGGTCTGATTATAGTCTGCTTGACAGTTTTGAATCTAATTTTAGCCATATTTTCTTTGTTTTAGCTTGTTTTCTTTTGAAATATTTGATCTCTTGCTTTGAGTGTCTTTCAGTTACAAAGCTTTGTTTTTATTTAGAATTGTTTAGTGAAAAGAACACTTCTTTTTTTTGAATAACTCGTGTTAAAAGAGAACTTTGTTTGGGTTTTTTTTATTTTGAAGTTATTTTCTATTGCTTTTAGCTATCTTTGAAAAAAAAAAAAATTTGCTTTGCATTAGATTGGGGGCATCCTTGCATTCGAAGTAGCAAAATTGCATAGTTTTTGGCTTTTCTGGTCTTGAATTCTTAACAAAAAAATTCCCCCTAATGGCCGGGGGGGGGAAAGAATCATGTATTTTCTCTTTGGATCATTTCTTGAATTTCTTGATATTGATGTGTTTAATAAAATTTTGAGACATTATGCATCTAGGAATGATAAACGTTTTCTCCTTCTCATAGTATAGCTTTCATCGAAGTGAAATATTTGCATTCTCATTTATTTTCATTGTTTAGAGTCGTTCAAAGCATCATTTAGTCCACGCCATTTTCCTCTTGAGTAACAATAGCCTTAAAAATAAAGCACTTATAAAAATTGATTAAACATTTTTATATTTTCTGGTAGCAAACTAGATTAGCTTAGGGTGTATGGATTTGGAATAGGTGTGAAAGATAACTTTCCAAAGATGCAAACAAACACATAATATTGAGTTAGGGATCGGTGAAATCCACTTGCAACATTTTTTCATAGGAATCCCTCCTAACACAAGGGTCAATGAGGAGGTCGCATTAGGACCAACAAAGTCACTCACCTTGCTTTGTTAGTCTTAGTGTAGATATTGTGCGTATTATTGGGGGTCAATTGAGAAGAAAATCATGTGGTGATGATCCAGGTGGATATCAGTGGCCACCCACCTTTTTTGACTGGCTCAAAACAGTTTTCAGGCAATTTTGGCAATTTACTATTTTTAGCAGTTTTTAACTTTCGGGGCCATTTTGAGGGCCTAAATGAAGGTGTTTCCAAATAAAGATTTTCCATGATATACAAAGGAACAATTGAGCCCCAAAAATGAATCTCCTTGATGATACCTTTCCAACGAGATATAATATGCCTAAAACAGAGATCGTATGAAAAAGTTACAACCCCGGGAAGTTGATGTACTAACTTACCCAAACGAGGCCCACATGACTTTTGGCACTTCATCTCATAGGGTTATGTTTTTGGATGTATAGGGTTTTGGTAATTCCTTTTTATTGTAAAAAGGCCTTCAAAATTGATGTTGTAATCATCTTCTTGTGAATGCAAGTAGCCTTCACATCTCTTCTCAGAGATAAGCTAGCACCATTCTAGTGAGTCTTTCACTCTATATTTTTACAGTCTCTCTACATTTCTTTCATTAATAGAAATAATGTATTACTGTATATATGTGTTTATGGTTTCATATATAATACATTTATGTTATATTATTGAATATCTGTGATACCTCTCTGCATTTCTTTATTATATCTGGGTGGAATCACAAAGGTGGGTTACACTTTCGTGACAATCTGGTCTCCAAAATTATAAAAAAAAAAATTCGGCCGAACTAAATATAGTTTTTGGCCGAAAGATATTATTTTCGGCCGAACTATTGTTCGGCCGAAAACATAAACGTCAAATCGAACGGAGCCATAACCGGGCCCTCGATTTGTGTGTAGAAATTTGGTCGGCCGGATATTTTTTTTCCGGTAATTAGTTTTCGGCCGAAAAATAGCTCGGCCGAAAGATTATTCGGCCGAACAATAGTTCAGCCGAAATATTGTTCGGCTGAACTATATTTTGGCCGAACAATAGTTCAGCCGAAAGAATATTTATATAATTGCCACACATCGATGTTAGACGTTTGGAAATTTTTTCGGGTGTGAGTCTCTTTGTCAAGGGCAGTGGGAGCAGTGGGAGGCTGTGTGTCGCCGAGGGCAGTGTGAGGTTGTGTGTCGCCGAGGGAAGTGGGAGAAGTGGATGCTGAGGGCAGTGGGAGCAGTGGACGCTGAGGTCAGTGGGAGCAGTGGACGTCGAGGTCGCAGGGAGAAGTGGGCACCGAGGACGGAGAGGTATTTACATTCGTTTTCCGTTTGCGAAACTGTATATTTAAATTTTTCATTCGTTTGCGAAACTGTATATTTAAATTTTTCATTGCGAAACTGTATATTTAAATTTTTCATTCGTTTCCTGTATATTTAAATTTTTCATTGCGAAACTGTTGCGAAACTATTGCGAAATTTTTCATTCGTTTCCTGTATATTTAAATTTTTCATTGCGAAACTGTTGCGAAAACTATTGCGAAACTATATATTTAAATTTTTCATTGCGTTTCGTAAACACATGTACAGTTTTGTAAACTGTACATGTGTTTACGAAACTGTACATTTGACGTTTGCGAAACTGTACATTCGTTTGCGTTTGCGAAACTGTATAATATTTTCATTAATTTCCCATATTTTCATTCATTAATTTCGCAAACTGTAGATTAATAGGGTGATCCATTGTTTAACTTCACGAGATAAACTTTCACCTATAGTTTCCAACGAGCAATGATGACTAGTTTTGTTTTGTTTTAAGTTGTTTTTCGAGGGTTAGATAATGATATAATTTCGGTGGAAATTTTATAAGTGCTACAATCATTGCTTTTTTTTACCTCTAGTGCGAATATCTCCCACGCCTGATTCATATATGCGATTTACCATTTACAACTATTCCTGGATTCTTAATGTTTGTTTTTCCTTTTCAAGTTTGTTTTTTGTGTTTGGTTTTCAATGTTTGTCTTTTGAAAACGAGTTTCCACTAGTAAAACTTTAGATTCCAATTTTCTTATAAATTTAAGTGAGGGTGAGAAATAAACCTAGCCATGATGCGTATAATATATTTTCCAACAAAATATCACCAATGCATTATTTTATTTCCTTAAATGCCAAGAACAACCTTTCGCAAAACCCTCATTACTTTCGGGCAATGAATTGATGGATAAAGTATATGGATTAAAAAATGTTGCTTGAATGATTTGGAAA
>ML808320.1:94178-106195 GCA_009831015.1 Picea engelmannii | reverse complement strand
ATATATATATATATATATATATATATATATTTCAATGTTGTAATGAGCTCGATTTAAAATTCAAAATACCTATAACTTTGTACATTTAAAAAAAAACACTTCATTTGGATTTTATCTTATGGGTTTTTAATGTTTTTATTTTATTTTGATGTATTTCTTAAAAAGTTCTTTTTTCAATGCTGTAATGAGCTCGATTTAAAATTCAAAATACCCATAACTTTGTACATTTAAAAAAAACACTTCATTTGGATTTTATCTTATGGGTTTTTAATGTTTTTATTTTATTTTGATGTATTTCTTAAAAAATTGCAATATTTTATCTTAATTATTTTTTAAAAATGAACTAATTTAATTTTAATTAAAAATATAATATAAAATCATGATAATTTCTTCAATAAATTTATTTACTTTAAAAACAACTTGAAACAAATGTTTATTATTTCTCTAAAATATATAAATATCATCACAATGCACACGATTTCATTTTTGCTATATTTTGATACATAAGATATATAAAATACATCATAAATTAGAAAATTTAATGATTTTTAACTACATAAATCTATTTTACATATATAATAACTTTCACAAATTTAAATTTAATGAATTTTAACTACATAAATCTATTTTTCCATATAGAATAACTTTCACAAATTTTCATGGAAATAAATCGTAAGATGTTTCTATTTTTAGTCCATTCTTGTGGTGAGGGACTCTAGCTTTCACCTCGCGGTAAACCTATTAATTGTTCCTCTCTTTTTTTTTTTTTCCATCAGTTGGTGCATTTTGGTAAGTTTTTTACATTGTTTTTTAAGTTTAGATAGAATTCATTATTAAGTCCATTTATTCTGAAAAACAAATTTATTTCTCCATTTATCAAATTTCCCTAATAAAATTTTTGATTGATTCACCGTGATTGGTCTTTATTACCCTGGTATATGCCATTCTTTTTCCTCAATTGTCAAAATATACAAATGATTTAAACAATATAAATTTCTTATTTTCCTGCACTTATTTCTCTGACACAAACATTGCAGTTGATGTCTTCATACTTGATTCTTTGTCAGATACATTGTAGTTGATGTCTACAAGGTTTCTCTGCACTACAGTCCAAGCAAGGTTGTCCAAGGCTATGATGTGCCACTCACAACCACCTCCTCACCCCCTCCTAGCCACCGCCTCATTGCCCCAACATACCTATGTTCACCTTCATATGTTTTCCATCTTTTTTCTAGTGCTAAAGCATACTCAAAGCATATATGGATTGATAGTTTACCTTTCCTTTCACGGTTTTTTTGCACACCAACAAAAAGCATTTCAGGCACACTTGAACCCAACAAAAACCTTCTTCCTGCGATCTATACCAATGTTGACGACGTCCCTTCTCTATCCAAGGGTGAATGTCCTTCAACCGACACCAGTGGAGGCAAATTCCCAGCCCATGGGGATCTTAGAAATATGTTGAAGAATCCAACAGGAGTATTCTCAAAGTCAGTGATTCAATACACTATGAGTGAACATAATTGTTCTTTTTAAGAGGATAATCCGAGTTGTATTTTTTAAGAAGGTAACCGATCCTCAATACATCCAAAGGGATTACATCAGATTTCCTTAACCAACACTTTGTTTAATTGTGTATACATCAAATTTAAGAACAAACGCTTAGCTCCAGGTATAAACAAAGTTGTGTTTAGTTCTCATATGGAAGCATATATTAAAAAGTTTCATTAATTAATGAGAAAACATATTCATTCAAATTTATTTATTTACTTTGTATATGAATTTTGCACAATAATTTTGGATTTTTGATTTTTGATTTACCTAGTTAAAGCATGGACTTGCCAATTTTGCAAAATTGTTTGGCTTTGCAATGAAAATAGTATGCTCAACTGAAAATGACAGAGATTAATGAATTTTTATTATTTCTGTTATGCTCTAACGTTTCTTCATATTGCATTATTTTGCATGAGCACAACTTCATATTGCATTATTTTGCATGAACACAACATAAGATGAGTATTCACCACAATTAGGCCTAGGTGTATGCATGCATGATGCTAATGCTACTGATAATAACATCATTAATAATCCCTTCAATTAGCATGAGTTGGGGAGCTCTGTAAATGGAATTGGAAGGAAGGCTACATTTATCTGTAAGAGCTCGTGGTGTGGAAGAAGAAAACCATAAAAATTGTTAACATTCATCCATAATCCCTGCATTAATAATACATTTTTCGTTACGGTGGCCACTTTTGTTCTTTATGTTGGTGTAACTATGGAAGTATTCATTTGTGTACCTCTGTTATAACTCCTTTAATAATAATGGTGTTTCTACCGACTACATCCAACTACCTGAAATACTCAGCCTCCTTCATGGACAAAGACATAAGCGACGAATACGATGTTGTGTCGTGACACAAGATTCCAACCTAGAACAATCTGACTAAGACATGTGGAAAAAACGTGAGGAACTGAAAAAAAATTACGTGAAAAAACACCTGCATCGTTATCATTGGAATGTATTGAGGAGTTAAAGATGTAGATCACAAAGGATGTGTGGAGGTTGATGGAAAATACAGAGCTGGAATTGTAAAAAATGAAGAGAAACCACGACAACCCAAGATCATTGAGAACACGACAAAGAAGTGTTAAGAAAATGCATCACGGACAAGGTAAGATACATCTGAAGGCAGATTTATAGAAGACGAGAAATACCAATGTATGTNTGGCCACTTTTGTTCTTTATGTTGGTGTAACTATGGAAGTATTCATTTGTGTACCTCTGTTATAACTCCTTTAATAATAATGGTGTTTCTACCGACTACATCCAACTACCTGAAATACTCAGCCTCCTTCATGGACAAAGACATAAGCGACGAATACGATGTTGTGTCGTGACACAAGATTCCAACCTAGAACAATCTGACTAAGACATGTGGAAAAAACGTGAGGAACTGAAAAAAAATTACGTGAAAAAACACCTGCATCGTTATCATTGGAATGTATTGAGGAGTTAAAGATGTAGATCACAAAGGATGTGTGGAGGTTGATGGAAAATACAGAGCTGGAATTGTAAAAAATGAAGAGAAACCACGACAACCCAAGATCATTGAGAACACGACAAAGAAGTGTTAAGAAAATGCATCACGGACAAGGTAAGATACATCTGAAGGCAGATTTATAGAAGACGAGAAATACCAATGTATGTGGGTTCAGACTGCCTTCAATGGAAGAGTCTCGACCGTGGGGTTTCGATGTTGGAGGTTTATCGGAGCAGTTTCGATCCCGCGACGTTGTTTGTGTTTTTTTTCTTCAAATATGCATACATGATTTTTTCTCTACTAGATGGTGGCAATGACTATGTTGTTCTGACTCGTGGCAGTCTAAACACATTGTTGGAAACAACTCTTCCTCCAATGTGAGGATATGTGACAAGCATATATAATTTTTCAAGTATTAACCTATTTAAATTGTAAATATAATATGACTTATGTTAATGTTTTTTATTAACCCGTTATTATTATTAATAATCCGATTGTAAATAGATTGGCCTGCATGCAATTATTAATCCATTTTACTTGTAAAAGAAGAAAATTTGCTCCTCGAAATAGTCAAATCGATCATTTCAATAATTTGAACATTGGAATTAATAATTAGCTAGGATTCTGGGAAAAGTTGTTTATGTGTACTTGAGCATGAACATAGACAAACAAACACAATCTTATTAATAGGAAAGTTTTGTGTATTATCAAAACTCCATTTTTTTATTATAATATAATTTTTATTAGTATAATGGCGTTCATCCATCAACACTAGTAGGCATCAACAAGAAAATGATCCATCATTAAATTAATGGTCTCAAAGTTATTTAAAAACCAATGTTAGCTAAACACTTTTACCAAATTTTCAACTTATAAAATCAATAAATTTTCTTTTAATTTCCTTTCTCAATATCTAGATCATTCCTTTCTCAATATCTAGATCATCAATATAGTAGTTTAAAATAATAAAACTCATTGTAATAATTTATAGTTTAGTATAATGATGGACAACCCTCAAATCTCTTTGTAAGCTTTTAACTTTCCAACTAAATCCGTTACGACCATGCATTACATACATTTTTAATAATATATATGTTCACATAAATACTATCACCTTCATATTTACATATATATCAAAAGTAACGTATATATATTTTTGTTATTCTAAATAAGGTCATGATCTTACGCATTGTAAAACTTTAAGATGTTTATAATGTGTATATTCTTGATCACTAGAATTAATGATTGTAGGATTAAAAGGTGTATTAAATAATTTATGATCGAACAATTATTATTGAACAGACTACTTTAATAATTTGAACGTCAGACTTAATTAGCTAGGATTCTTGGAAAAGGGTGTTAATCCAACATTAGTATGGAATTTTCCCAAAAATCAAAATTTAGTAGATTTTGTTGTAAAATATCCGATTAAACTTGAAAACAAATTTTTAGCAACTTTCTTCAGAGTATACAGGTATACTGGAGGATATTTCGATATGTTTGACAAACCTAATGAATTCCACAGTTGTCACACCCAGTATAAGAATTTAGGACAAATGGATGATCTTTTTGTAGTTCTTCTTAGTGGATTGGTTGTTGGGGCACTGAATGAGATCATATATTTGTATGGGGAGCTCTGAGTGGATACCTTCAAGTTTGCGAGAATTTATACTATCGTGAAAGAGGTAGACACAAAGATTTTCTTCGTTCGATCGATCATTGCTCCAAATTTATTGTCTATCAACATCTTGCAAAATGTGACTACCCAACCTGCACCAAAATTGTGGTCATGTAGCCTCAATTGATTAAATCACGCCATGGATTTAAGTGGCTTGATGTTGCTAATCTCAAGTGAGAAAGGAGAGGTTCTTGAAAATCTCTTAATGTGACCTTTAAACAAACTTCACTTTACATTCTAGGATTTTTCAATGAGGCAGGGACTAGCTCCTTTGCAACTATTTCCTTGTTATTTTATTTTTTCTTTTACTTATGTATCATCATCTCTCATTTTCCACAATGCCTTATTAACCACAAATCAAAACCTTACATTTAATAATATCTATTTATGCTTGAATTACTAAAATATATATTATTTTAATATAAAAAATTAATTTATACATGATGTTGGAATACTGAGAGGGGGGGGGGTGAATCAATATTACCTCTTCTTAAAAGTTACTTTTATATTTTATTGATCACCACAATAAATCAACAATGAATTGTATGCAAAATCAATTATATAAATATATTTAACATCAATTGCAAGGTTTTACAAAGAATAATGAAGGTCACCAATCCTCTTTAGAGCACCAACTCTAGGAGACACAGATCCCCTTCTTTAGGGAACCAACCCTGGGAAGCACCAACTCCCTCTTCTTTATGGCACCAACCCTAGGAAGCACCAACTCCCTTGTATTTAGGGCAACAACCCTAGGAAGCACCAACTCCCTTGTATTCAATTTTATTAGTAAGGATATGAATCCTTCCACGCTCCTCCCTTCCATGCTCAATTCATAAGAACCAACAATTCTTCCTCTTGGAATATTCTTCTGTTTTGATCTTCTTATCTAGACTACAGAGACACTTTCTTTTCATCACTCTTCCAATTGTGTGAGCTATGAAACATTGTGTCCCTTCGTTTGGACCATCACACCTCTTAATTTTAACATTAACAATAATCACTTTTATTATTCAAACATTTCTTGTTAATTCTTTTAATTTAGTGAGAGTGCTTTTCGTAAATCGATCATAGGTATGGATCGATTTCTTTTTAACTCGATTTCATATTCCTGCAAATATTTGCAGAAACCAAGTTCTGTAGAGGCGCTTCCTTCAACTCATTTATATGTGACCATAGGCGCAGAAGCACATGATTATTAATTTAAGATTTTCCTTCTTCTTTCGCCCTTTTCCTTTTAGCCCCCATATGTCCAGTGTTGGGACTTTGTTCTTCGATACTCCATTTGTCAAGACTTCATGACTTTGCAACCTTTCAAATCTCCAGAATCATATTTCGTCGAAACATATCGGACGATCAATATTCAATCCTTCGTTTAGATGTACGATCCATGCTTATCAGAGGCCTTTCAAGTAAATCGTCGATCAGGACTTGATAAAAAATTGAATGGATGGTTCTTGTTCATTTCGGAACTTTGGGACTTCGGGCATTTGCTAGTGGTGAAACTCTCGAAGCAAAAACTCTGGAGTGATGTAACTTGCTGATGTCACTTGTTGAGATGGCACTGACTGAGTGGCTGCCACATGTCACTTAGATTCATGACTCACACATACATGAAATGCCAATTGTACTTTGACACTTGTCTTTATTTGATTATGCCACATGTCCTTGCTGACGTAGATCTCCTTATGTGGCACATGTTCTTCTCCTGGATCTAACAGTCAAGATACTTCCCGAAGTGTTGCTCAGATTGAACGACTCATGTCCACTTCGGGACTTTGGATAATTCGATTTCTCCACTTCCTAATTCTCCTGATGTGAGATTCCTCGAAGTGTAAACCTCGAGTAACTTGAATTCATCTAATGGTCATTATTTAACCCAAAAAGGCTTAACACGATCCAATGGCTATCGAGAATTCGACTATTCAGAATCTCGGGCCTTTGGCCTTGCTTGTCCTATCCTTCTATTTTCCTTGATATGATGGTCAAGATATCTCCTAAAGTGTTTCCTCAGATCAGATGGC
This sequence comes from Picea engelmannii, assembly GCA_009831015.1. Lineage (NCBI taxonomy): Eukaryota > Viridiplantae > Streptophyta > Pinopsida > Pinales > Pinaceae > Picea > Picea engelmannii. The sequence continues at coordinate 99,452 of ML808320.1, read as the reverse complement.
TTGCACCTACTTCAGGACATTTGTAGCTTACTTTGTCCTTCCACTAAACATGATATGACGGTCTTGATATCTCCCGAAGTGTTCTTCAGATCGGATAGTCCTCATTTACTTCGGGACTTCGGACTTCGGGTGATCTTACTTATTCTCAACCCTTTTCTCATGAAGTGGTCAACATCAAATTTTGACCACTATTATGATCCAACGATCATCATGTATTGTCCAAATTCGATGGTCCTCATTTACTTCAGGACTTCCAGGCTCCGGTCTTTGTCTTTTCTTATCCTATCCTTCCACTTAACTTGATCCAATGGTCGATGTGGATTGCAGAACCGAAACTTGCGTGTGGTTTAGTTCGTCGCCTAAACTCTGCAATTGAAGTTGTGCGATTGTTGGTGGATCAACCACAGTCGTCAATCTTTGAATTGATGAGATATGACAGTCCAGACTAATTGCAGGATTGGAAATAATGTGTAGTTTAATTCTCCCTTCGCGCTCTGCAATTTGAAGTTGTGCGATTGTTGGTGGATCAACCACAGTCATCGATCTTTGAATCGATGAGATCTAACAGTCTAGACTAATTGCGGGATTGTAAATAACATGTACTTTAATTATCTCTTCATGCTCCGCAATCAGTCCCTACCTTTGATCTGATGCTTGCGTATCCAATGGTCTTGGTTTGTCAAGTGGGGATTTTGACCTTGATCACGTTTCTGCATTGTGCTTTCCCTTATGAGCTTCATGTGCATCATCGATTGTTGACATCAATGAAGCATGTCCAACAATATCCCCCTTTGTCATTGAGGGAAACACTCTAACTTCATACATACTACCCCTATGATGATGTTTTTCTCTATGAAGTTACTCTCCCCCTTTGACATCAATGGAAAAGGGTTGCTCCCCCTAGGGTAATTCTCTGTATGTCTATATGTTGCTGACTAGAATCTGAGCTCGGGTAACTCCTCTTGCAATCATAATTTTCCTGTCATAAATGAATGACTCCCCCTATCAATCCTCTCTCTCTCCTTCTAACTTCTCTTCCCTTTTGTTTTTGAAAGGGCAATTCTTCTTGACAAGATCTCTCCCCTATCATTTATACAGGATGCCATGTATACCACTATATACATCCTACTATTTCTGTTGTGGATATTGTTGTCCTACTGGAACACTGAGCAACTGAATCTTATATTTTTCAAATGAACTTTCAACCTGTCCATTGCTTCTCATTGATCTCTAACTAGATGTATATGTCTTTATCCAAGATGCTTCTTTAATGTACACTGCTTCTTAAAGTCACTCAAGAAACTTTATATTTTGCTTTCCACATGACTTATCTTGCTGATAGAATATATTCTATTCAACTAGAATTGATCTAGTTGTCCAACGAACTCAGGAACACATCAACCAACCAATATATCTTTCAGATTTTCTCTGTCACAACCACTGTCTCTGAAATTTTGGTTTCCAGTCTTTTCATTTTCAGATTTGTACTCCATCTATCTTCATCATCACCTCACTGCTATAGAATTTTCCATTCATTCCATTTCTTTCTCGCATATTAACTTTTATTTAGGGTTTTGTCCACTTGTAACCATTCTGAGACCAATACATAACCTGCACTGTTCTTGGGCAGATAAAGACCCGCAATAAACTATGTCAGATCCTGCATAGAGTTATATCATTAAACCATGATGCTTCAATGCTCATCGGAGCATCAACGAGAATGAATTCTATCTCTTCCCTAATTTTTCCTTCCCTTCTTTGTTTTTTAGTTTTTCTTTGAGAAGGAGTTTCAGTGTACCATTAAAATAGGATTAATTTTTTTTTGAGATAATCATCACTCAATTCTTTTGGTCGATCCACTATTGAAGATTCATCATCAACGTCACTATTATGTGCACTAGAAGTTTCTTTATCCTTGTCTTGAGAATATTCTTCTATTAATTTCCATTTGTTGGGTGATGGATAATCTTCTTGTGTGGCATTATCAAGTTTTGGAGTTGTGTTAGATTTTTCGTTAGGAGTTTTCATATCTTGAGTTTGATCTAATTTGTATGCATAGCTTTGATTATTATATTCCTTATTATAATTTTTACCCACTAATCTCTTATTATTAACTTCATTAATTTCAGGAGCAATATTTTCATCATCTTTCTTATTTCGTACTTTGGATTTTCTTTTCCATGTCTTCTTATTTTGTTTGTTAGGGTTTCCTATTTTTAGGGATTGCATCAGTAATCTACATTCTTTGGTTTTATGACCATAGTTGTTGCATTTTTTACATTCAATATTGAAGTTTTGCAAAGGAGTAAATGAGTTGTAGTTTCTCTTCTCTGTATTGTACCTATTGTTCATATATCTATGGAAATTTCTATTATTGTATTGTCCATAAGCTTTGCAGTGTACTTCCTTAAGTTCAAAATTATTGCAAGAGTAACAATATCCAATAAATAGATATTTAGGGGGATTCCTTCCGATGATTGTATTTTTCTTGTCATCGTTTACTCAAGAGAGGTGGGAAAGGCGGCACATTCACCAGATTCCCCTCAACTCCACTCACCTTTCTTTTCGAAGGAAGACTGGTTGAATCTCCTCCATCCGCTCACCGGGAGGACATGGGATTGGTTTTCACTCATCCGCTTAACGGAAGGCATGCGTAAGGGTGGGTTGACTCTTCGCTAGTGTCGAGTCCGGGCGAGCAAAGCCCGTGTCACATGGTTACTACCTACCCTTACTCCTTGGCCCTACGTATCTTTATACACTCAAATTTCGGACTCTATATTTACCGTAGTAGGGAATAATTGGTTGAGCGATGGAACTATTAAACGAAATGCAACAAACTGCAATAGGTTCTTAGAGGGTGCGCCAGCACGCTCGTCCCTAAAAAGACAAAGGAAAAAGTGGTTTCTGCTTAGCGAACGACTGGTCAATTCTAAAGTTATAACCGGGTCTTATCTCTTCTTTGGCTCGATAGGCTACCTCTATTATTGTCAAGAACGAAATCTAGAAGCATAGCCAGTGGCAGAGCGACTAGTTGACCTTGATCCAGTCAAAGAACCATCACTATCAGTAGCATCCGAGTAAGCATCCTCACTCGTTGATCCATAACCACCAGGCACTCGCAGCTAACCGAGTTGAACCACCAGCGAATCCATATCCATATTCAGTCTCACTATATCATCCAATGGTAGCGGGTTGAGTTTCTCCATAATCAGATCCTCCCATTACAGACCCGACATTCCCCTAAGATCCAATCGCGGATCACCCAGGCCCAGCCCCAGATACGACAGTTGCCCAAGAAGCAATTGATCCCCCTTTAGGTAAATAATAAGGTTGTTGGCAAGGCAAACACAACCACCAATAGAGGTAGCAAAGGCGGATGCATTTGATTGAGTGAAAGCTGGGATTTGGGTGGGAATAAATAGTACGAAGCACCAGTTTCTCTTGATCCAGTCCCATAGCCCACGGTATCCTTTCCATTTCGATATTGAGAACCACCACCTCGTCTAGCAGCATCCATTCCTGTTCCAGCTTCTCTAGTAGGGAGTATTGATTTATGTTTATGTGTAACAGTTTTCAATGGTATCATTTTTTCCTCATTATCCTCCTTTTTTAATGAATTTTTTAGAGTATTTGCATAACTAATATGTTTCTTGACATATCCTTGTAATGTAGCAGTTGAGTCTTGAGTGTATCCCAAACCAGTCTTGTTGTTTGGTGACCTTTGACTACTGAGAATTTCATCCAAGATTTTTGAACTATTTTCAAATTGTGATCCCTTATTTTCTTTCTCAATTTCACCTTTTAGTATCTTAATCTCAACTTCTAGTTTCTCACATACTTGTTTCTTATCATTAAGTTGTTGTAAAATGACTTCTCCAATTCTATTAGTTTCCAGGAGATGGGACTTTAAATCACTAATGATTTTTTCTGACTCTTTAATGGTTTTGGAAACTTCCCTCTCTCTTGATTTAGTAGCTTATTTAATTTCTAGAAGCTCTTCCCTTAGTACCCTGTTTTGTTTTTTTCTTTTTCTTAGTTCTTCAATCACACTAAGGATTTATTCTTCTAAGTTTACTTCTTCTTCATCTTCCGAATGAGTATCATGTTGAGTTTTTATCCCCATAAACAAAAGCTCTGAATCTTCATCTTCACTCATGTATGAAGAGTTGATATCTTATTTAGAGTAAAAGTTTTTCTTTTTCTTATAAAATTTCTTCTTGTATTGGTTTTCCTAGTTGTGAACTTCTTCATCATTTTCATCCTATGTGGGATAGGGACACTTATTGGCAAAGTGTCCAATTTTGCCACAGTTAAAACATTTTAGAGGAATATTCCCATTGTATTTCCATGTCCCTTTCTTGAGTTTCTTTATGAAGTTGGTAGTTTCCTCATCGGATATATCTGATAACTCATCATTAGTCTTTTGCTCCTACCTCATTTTAGATACCTTAAAGGTTGTTTCCTTTTTTGATGATTTACCATTCCCTGTTCTCATTTCATATGTTGTAAAAATTCCATTGAGCTGATCAACTGTGAGTGTGTCAAGATCAAACCTATATTCAATTGTAGATATCTTGGCATCATATATCATAGGCAATGACCTTAGTATTTTTTTCACAATAGGTTTATCTTCAAGTTGTTCTCTCGTTGCTCTAATTGAATTGACCACTTCATCTACCCTATGGAAGTATTCAACAATGTTTTCTTCTTATTTCATTTTCATATTTTCAAACAGAGTTCTATAGGTCTGTAGTTTGGCTTTCTTGACTTTGTCATCTCCTTCATATACAACCTCCAACTTGTCTCAGAGTTATTTGGCTGATTTACAATGCATAACCTTCACACATATAGAATTAGTCAACCCTCCTAGAATTCCATTGACTTCTCTTGAGTTGTCATTACATATTTTCTTGTCTGCAATGTCTATGAGTGGAGTAGTTGGTGCAATGTAACCATCTTCAACAGATTTCCAGATATCAAAACCAAGAGCCAACAAGAAGTTTTTCATTCTTACCTTCCATAGAGCATAGCCTCCTCCATTGAACAATGGTGCTTTTTTGTTAGACATTCCCTCTTGTTGATGAATCTTAAAGATCTACCTTTCAATTGTTAGATTGTGTTGAAGGCACCTGCTCAGATACCAAATGTTGGAATACTGAGAGGAGGGGATGAATCAGTATTACCTCTTCCTAACAATTAACAATTACTTTTTATATTTTATTGATCACCACAACAAATTAACAATGAATTGTATGCAAAATCAATTATATAAAT
>ML808320.1:69819-93328 GCA_009831015.1 Picea engelmannii | reverse complement strand
TTTAGGGCACCAACCCTAGGAAGCACCAACTCCCTCGTATTTAGGGCACCAAACCTAGGAAGCATCAACTCCCTTGTATTTAGGGAACCAACCCTAGGAAGCACCAACTCCCTTGTATTCAATTTTCTTAATAAGTATATGAATCCTTCTATGCTCCTACCTTCCACCCTCACTTCATAACAACCAACAGTTAATCTTCTTGGACTCTGCTCTTGTTTTGATCTTCTTATCTGGACTGCAGAGACACTTTCTTCTCATCACTCCTTCTCGTTCATATACTCTTCCAACTTGTGTGAGCTATGAAACATTATGTCCCTTTGTTTGGACCATCACACCTATTCATTTTAACACTAACAATAATCACTTTTATTATTCAAACATTTATTGTTAATTCTTTTAATTTAGTGAGAGTGCTTTTCATAAATTGATCACAGGTATGGACCAATTTATTTTTAACTCGATTCCATATTCCTGCAAATATTTTCAGAAACCGAGTTCTATATAGGCGCTTCCTTCAACCCATTTATATGCGACCACAGGCACAAAACCACAGGATTATTGATTTAAGCACTGCCTTATTCTTTTTCCCTTTTCCTTTTATCCCCCATATGTCCAGTGTTGTGACCATGTTCTTCGAGACTTCAGGACTTTGCAACCTTTCAAATATCCCAAATCAGATTTCACCGAAACAGATTGGACAGACAATATTCTATCCTCCATTTAGATGTACGATCCAGGCTTATTAGAGGCCTTTCAAATAAATTGTCGGTCGAGACTTGATCAACTATTTAATGGACGGTTCTCGTTCATTTCAGAACTTTGGGACTTCGGGCATTTGCTAGTGGTGAAACTTCCGAAGTAAAAACTCCTGGAGTGACATAACTTGTTGATTTCACTTATTGATGTGGTAGTGACTGAGTGGTTTCTCACTTAGATTTGTGACTCATGCATACCTAAAATACCAACTGTACTTTGGCACTTGTCTTTATCTGATTACACCACGTTTCCTTGCTGATGTATATCTCCTTATGTGGCACATGTTGTTCTCCTGGATATAACGATCAAGATACTTCCCCTAGTGTTCCTTAGATCATACGACTCATGTTCACTTCTGGACTTTGGCCTTTGGAACTTCGGGTTATTTGATTTCTGCACTTCCCAATTCTCCCGAAGTGAGATTCCACGAAGTGTAAACCTCGAGTAACTTGAATTCATATAATGGTCATTCTTTAACCCGAAAAGGATTAACATGATCCAATGGCTGTCGGGAATTTGGCTATTCGGGATATCGAGACTTTGGCCTTGCTTATCCTATCCTTCTACTTTCCTGGATCTGACGATCAGGATATCTTATTGGAACAAAATATAATATTGGTATAACACATATTTCAACACTATATGCTAATGTTAGAGCATCACTATAGACATCAAAAGTGGGAACACTAGTAAATGATGGAATAATAGGATTTGTTGTAAAATCACCTTTGGTAACACTAGTAAATGATGGAATAATAGGATTTGTTGTAACATCACCTATTGGAACTACAATGAAAACATAACCAACACAACTTCTTGGAACACATGCTAATCCTAGAGTTAAACTTCTTAGAACACTAGAATATGTTGGAGCATAGATTCTTGGAACAAAACGATATATTATAACACTAGTATTAAGAACGCTACCAAATATCAAAACACCAGTTATAGGATCATCACTCAATGCTATAGGACATCACCCAATGTTAATAGGTTAGGGAGTATGTAGGGATTCACAAAAAGTAGCACTTCACGATGCTCATGACCGATCATAGTCTTACATTAGTTGGTACCATATATTTCTATGATTCAATATCCATATATCTATGTTTGGAAAATGGAGCTTGAAACCTAAACTACATGTTTTTGAGACACCACTTTCCAAACACGTGGAAAACCGACCTGACTTGTCACATGCCTCAATCAATCGATCCACTACATGCCTCACCCATTCATGCAATTAGTTACATGTCTTCCCCTCAATTGTCTTCATTATTCCTCTGGCCCCACCTCACAATGAACACATCTACCATGAACATTGATTTTGAAAACAATATAGATGCAAAGCTAGTTGTCCCATAGCCATACTTAATGTTTCAACATGATGCCTCAATTTACTGGTTGATACCACAGATTCGGCCCTAAGAATTTGCTTTTATTCTAGCATTGATATTGCAGATTCCAAAGGATGGCATGATAAAAAATAGTTTTTATATGTTTTGGAAATTTATCAAGGTGCAGACTCTATGCACTATTGTGATAATATACCATACCAGAAACCGAATGACCTATGTACATGCACTTGAAAAATTTAAGTATTCTTTAATCTCCTCTAAAATGGAGAGATGATCATTGGTAAGTTTACAATTTTGTTGAATAATAGTATATAGTAAGGCATATTGCATCATATAAATATGAATAATTATGCTTACATGCATTGGAGTTGTCATTTATTATCACCATTTTTATTATTTATTATGTGTATGTCTATAGTTTGTATGTTTCCTTGACTACTCATTGGTATGTCTACATTTTGTAATAATGTAATTTATTTTTAGCAATCAAATTATGAATAAAAGAGAATCACACAACTCAAAGAGATATGGTAGATTGTGGGTGAGACTACCTGGGAGTACATGTAAGGGTTAAAATATCTAATGAGATGATTGGCATTCTAGATACACAATACAAAAAATAAATAATGGTTTATCGGGGGTTACATCATCTGACAAGAACCCCTCTGATGCAACACAAGATCTCTTTACCTCGAGAGGCCTTGGAACAAGCTATGAGAATAGAGTCAATGGTGAGTGGGGCACATGAAGGTTGTGGTTAGAGGAAAAATCCCATAAATAAGTCTATTTGATAACCAAATTGCGACACTATTAGAAAAAATTTAGGAATTGACCAAAGTGAAAGTGATAAGAGAGCAAGTCTAGTGCATAGCATAGGCTATGAGATTGAGGGATATTTGTCGAAAAATTTCCCTTCCTTGCAAAGAGGATTTACGCATGGGACGCCTGCTAGCCCTCAGACATTCATACCTATAGGGGGAGTTTTGCAAGCACCTCCCACAACACCCCTTCAACATGTGCCATCTCCCTTTCAACATGCAGTCCTATTTCCAAACACAACTCCCTTCCAAAGAAGTCAATCAGAGGAGTATTGTGAAATTCATAGAATTTATGGCCACCCCCACAACACTGTCCCTTATTTACAAAATACTCATCCATCCCAAATACATTTCATTGTGAGTCTTATGGATCCAGCTCACATATCATGGATAATTGTAGAGCCCTAGATGTTTCCCCAATCTAATTTACATATGGGAGGCTCGAAATATGCATCAAAATGAGAACCTGGTGAATTAAGAACCTAGGCCGTCAAGTAGATAAGTTTGGTGCACTATAAACATAGTCACTAGAGGAGGTGCAAGGACAAGGGTAGATGTGAATGGATTTGAACATGCACATATCAAGAAAGAAACTCTAGGAGTGCCTAAATTTGATTATTCCCATCAGAAATAATTCTTCAAAGGTACAATGAAGATGTTGAGGAACATGGCTACACTTGAAACTTTAGGAATTGTGCACAAGAACCTTTTCTATTTACTTCATGTCATCAACCCCACAAGAGGCTTGCAGAAGGATCCCAACACCATGGCTTTGGAGTGGTTGTTTAAACTCAAAGAAATACTGAGAGGGGGGACTGAATCAATATTGTATCATATTTTACTAATTTATTTCCTTTTAATGACCAATGTTATTTATAAGTTCTTACTTAATCGTAAATACATGCAAAAATCAAAACAACACAGAGAACATAGTACATCAGTATTTTTATGTGGAAACCCAATGTAGGAGAAAACCACAGAACATGTTTCTTTATGTTCTTCTACAAGTACCAAATTACAATTTATAATTTTTCTACTTGACATGCACCCACCCGTTGGAAATAATAAGGACACCAATCCTCTCAGGAACCAACTTGTTGCATATAATGAAGACACTAGTCCTCTCAGGAACCAACCTTTCGTAGATAATGAAGACACTAGTCCTCAATGAGCTTCAAATCACCCTAGCACCACCCAACCACCCCGATTTCAGTTAATTAAATTCTTAAAGAACTAGACCTTTTCATGACTTTTCTCTACAATTAAGTGCAACTGATAGATCTCTAGTTCATTTCTTTTGAATAGTTATAGGACCTTTTTACCTCACTTTATCAGTGCATCAATCAAATAGAGCATGCCATTATTTATAATGTTTTTTCCTGAATTCCCCTTCCTGTAAGTGGACGCATAACAATTACATTGTGGAAATATTTTGACTAGATCAAAGTCCTATCAGTTACACTTCTTTCTAAATAAAGTATGTAGATGCATGTTAGTTACATTGTGGACATATTTTGACTATATCAAAGTCATTTCAATTAAACTTTTCTCTAAATAAATTATGTGGATGCACAAGAGTTATATTATGGACAAATCATGACCAGATCAAGATCCAGTTACAGCTGGACATTTTTTGACTGAATCAAACAGACCAAATCTTCCTACAAAGGAGCTCTAGCTCATTTCCAACAACAAAATTTATTATTACCATATAATCTCCTCATGAATGATGCAACAAGTCACATTTTGGTCTATAGATCATCTATTATGCATATAGAATAAGATCCCGAAGCTCAAGTTACAATTCTTCATCCTATCGCACTTGCATTGCAGTGCGCTCACCCAATCACTATGTTCATCTCATTGCATTCCACTCTATCACTTGTTACATGGGATTCATTTCGTCACACTCTACTATGCCATTCGTCGCATTGTCTCAAGGAACCTTGCATAATTTCTTTTGCACAATATTCCACACAATCTGTCTCAATCCATTCTATCACACTATTTTTGTCTTGGAACACTCCACTACACCGTTCTTCGCACTGGTTCAAAGCACCCCACATATTTTATTCTATGCCATTGATCCTTCTCTGCCCTATTGTTCCTTTCGTCCTTCTATCCTTCTTCTCACTTATGTTTTCATCCTTTCATGACATCCTCTGTCTATGCACCATACTTTGTGCCATACTTTTTGCACTATATTTGACCATGTCTATTTGGGGCTTTTGATCACAAGGGTGAGAAAAAAAGAGACCCCTTTAATTGCCTCGGTAAGCCAACAAAGCAACACAGGAAAATGGTTAGTAGGTTAGTGAACCCACAAGATATAAATCAAGAAAGTAAAGAAAGATATAAATAACAAACAATGGAAACTAAACTAATCAAATATTAACAGAGGATGCAAGAAAGGGATTCTTCACATCGATTTGATCAAAATGGTATGAGGGAGTGTATGGAGGGAAGGTAGATGAAATGGTGACATGGACAAATATAAATATGTATGGGATGTAAGAACTTCCCTTGGTTGGGGAAAATGAGATGATGGCAGTAACTGTAAAACATGACCTAGTGTCAGGGGGACGACCAGATATTATGTAAACTATATTGAATGTGTAAGACTGCAAGGGAGCGTATGATAGGTCAAAATATAGATATTGAGGACAAGGGCATCGGTGATAGTCATTATTTTTCTATGGTAGGGATATATTTGAATATATGGTGATGAAAATGAAGTTCCCCAACCAAGGGCGAGATGGGTTGTTGTGTGCCAAGGAAAAAGATGCCACCAATTGCGATGGAAAAAAAATGTTCTACCTGTTGAAACTTGAAATGTGCTTTATATAATTACCAAATAAATAAAGAATAATTGGGTTGAAATTACACATAGAGAGATGGGTGCCCTAGTGAAGAATGTCTTGGCCTCTTGTGGCACAAGTAGGGAAATGTAATTGATGAAGGGTGGAGGCCCCAGGGGTGGGCTTTTGTACTAGGTATATGGATGGAAGATGAAATTGTAGATGGGAAATTGATATTGGATAATATGGAGGGTTAATTATAATTCATAGGTGTATTTAATGTACAACCAAGAACATGATGTGGGAGTCCATAATGGGGTAGTTAGCATGATGATGAGGAAGAAGTATGAGTTTATTATGTTGGGGTGTAACACTACCAAGACTCCCAATCCTAATGGATAAAAAAACATGAGTGTCAATATTCCAAGGAATAAATATATGTGGGACAACTCATGGAGGCGAGAATTCTATCGGTTAAGAATACCTGAGTGAAAAGGAGGTGATGGTACCGTAGAGCCGGGTGTGGGAAAACTAAGGATAAATGTCAAGGGGAGTAACTGGGATATGCATATGTTTGCAGAGGGTGTGAGTGCATGCCGGTTTTGAACATATACCTGAAGGGGCCATAGGGTGGACAAGACTGAATGAGTTATATATTGTTGTACCAAGTACTTCCACACACAAACATCAAATACCTGAAGTGAAAAATATTTGATGATAAACAACATATGATGATTATTTGATATAAATGATAATGAGAAAACATACTTGATATTTTTACATTAGTGGGAAAAATGGTCCCTTGTTGAAAATTTTGGGTGCCCCTGGAAGGAGGCCAAGTAATCCTAGTAAAGGTAATCCATGAAGGAGGGTAGGGAATGATGAGTTCCTAGAAAAAGGCACTCCCTAAGGAAGACCAGGGAACCATGGGTTCTCGAACAAGGCCCTCCCTAAGGGAGGCTAAGGAATGATGGGTTCCTGAGAAAGGCACTCCTTAAGGGAGGCCAAGGAATGATGGGTTCCTGAAAAAGACACTCCTTGATCTAGGTGGATATTCGTGGCCACCCACCTATTCCAACTGGCTCCTCTTGATAGTTTTTAGTTCAACACGTTCTTTTGTACTTCTTTGTAATTGTATGTTCTACACTTTTGGGGTTTTCTGAAGCCCTACACATATTCCAGGTGAATATTGGTGGCCTCCCACCTAATCCAACTGACTTATTTTGTATGTTTTCATGTCAACACATCTTGTTGTACTTCCAGGGCCGTTTTGGGGCCCTAAAAATTGTTTTTTGGCTCACCACAGTCAAACTATCGACATAGTTAGAGTTTGATAATGTAATATGTATCTCTCTAAAATACCTTTCAAACCGACTATCACACGCCTAAAACGAAGGTCGTATGCAAAAGTTACAACCTCGGGAAGTTGAGGTACCAACTTACCCATAGGGGCCCACATAACGTTTGGCATTTCATCTTCTAGGGTTAGGTTTTTGGATGTCTAAGGTTTTGGAATTCATGAGTAATATTAAAAAGGCCTCTAGATCCTTATTTTAATCATTCTTCTCAGACGGAAGAATGCAATAGCCAAATATCTTCTCAGAGATAGCTACCACCATTCGAGCAAGTGTTTCAGTTTTGCAGTTTTACAGTTTCAACCTATTTTGTTTATTCAATACAAGATATTGTTCACTGGATATATGTGTTGTTCTTCATATCTATGTGTTTATTGTATTCAGTGTATTAATCATTTTGTTCTGCTCCTAAATCCAGATCAGTGGTATCAAAGCAGTCTACTCTTCATTTATTTTTGTTTGTGCATGTCCCTGACAAGATCTGGGTACAAGAAGTTGGGACTCGAACCAATCGATTCGTTGGAATATTAGTCACGTTGAGCCCAACAAAAACCCACGGGGGATGAAAATAAAGATGATGGAGCAGGAGATAATTTTAAAATGTTGCTCTAGGAAGACCTCACATGACAAAGGAACAAATAGATGGTCAACTTTGCGTAGATCCTTCGGTGGTTTCCCATAGGAGAAGCATCTTCATCAAGCAACCATACAACCCCCTTCAAGGTACAAGTAAATTTTGATATTCCATTATTTGAAGGACTGATATATGCGAATGTTGTAGATAAATGGTTGAATCTTCTCGAAGGGTATTTTTCGGTCCACAATTTTTCCGATAGAGAAAATATGACTTTTTCACTCCTCAAGGACGACCCCCATGTTAAGGAATGGTGGGATACTTACTCAAAGCAAAGGGCCATAGAGGAATCTGCAATATTTTTGGTTTCCCCTACATGGGATTCCTTCCGGGATGCCATTAAAGAACAATTATACCCCATTGGAAGCTATGAGGACCAGTACACTAGATGGACCACCCTCCATCGAGAAAGGGACCAGACAATACCATATTTCACCAATAATTTCCATACGTTGTGCACCAAATAGGGTATCAAAGACTTTGATGGTGATCAAATACTGTGGTTGTTTTCATAGATACATTCAAACAAAAATGGAGTTTCTAGACATCACCTCCTTGGGTATGGATTATAGATATGTTGTCACGATTGAGCATAAATTTAAGTAGTAGAGGCGAGACTTTGGATCTAAAATATCCTCATAGCTGAAGCAGGGTAAAGGAAGCCCCAACCCACACAACAAGGGATAAAGAAAAGATGGCCACTCTTAGGACAACAATTCCAAGACACAACACAATAATGGCAATGAAAAGATGAAGAAGGACATGGGAAAATGGTGTGAATACCATAAAGTCCCTTGGCACAACACTGAAGAATGTTGCTCCAAGAAGTCACTCGTGGCCGAGCTCAAGGCATCTGAGGTTGATTTTGACTCTGAATCAAATACAGAAGGAGAGAATTGGATCATCAATGTTGAACCCAGTGCCACTATTGGTACCACCAAATTCCATCCAAGTGAACCAGAAGAACCAAAGGAAGGGGAATGCCTCTTTCACTCATAGATGTGGGTAAAGGGGGCTCTGCTCCATTTCATTGTCGATAACCGCAGTAAGAAGAACCTGATATCAGTAGAGTTCGTCAAGCAATTTGACATGTCAACTATACTGCACCTGCAACCCTACACCATCGAATAGATTCACTAAGGAAGAGATATTTGTATCAACCAACAATGTCTTCTTCCCTATGACATCAAGCCTTTCAAAGACAAGATATTGTGTGATATTGTTCCCCTTCAAATTTTTCATTCTTTTTTAGGAAAACCATATTTGTGGAAATGTCATGTTGTGTATGAGTCTAGACCCCATAAGGGTATACAATTGTACAAGATACCATAGGTAGCGCCACCTACTATTATTTCTTTAATCTCTGTGAAGCAATGTAGTAAGGGCATTTCATAGATCGGGAAGTTCGTCTTCTTTTTTATCCATGCTCACAGTATGCAGAAGGTCGCCACAAAATTTGTGGCCTCTACATAGAGCCTCTCTTTGTAGTAGAAGCAAATGGATGAGATCGTGGAAGAGTACATAGACATCTTCTCCTCACCGACCGGGGTACCAACGCACTTCCAAGTCAAGCATCCAATTTATCTAACCCCTATTTCACCTCTACCTAATGGACCAGTCTATTGTTGCTCACTGATGGAAAATGACGAAATCAAGCGTCAGATACAGGCCCATTTCCTCCTCTTGCAGAAGCCTGATTGTACTAGTGCAGAAGAAGGACATGACCTGGCGACTTGGCATTAATTACAGATCATTAAACAAAATCATAGTCGGGAACCAATATCCAATTCCTAGGATTGATGACCTTCTTGACTAACTCAAGGGGAAAAATATCTTCAGCAATATTGACCTAAATAATGTCTACCACCAGGTTCCCATCGAATCAACTGATGTATGGAAGAAAAATTTCAAATATAAAGGTCTCTTCGAATGGTTGGTCATGCCATTTCACTTAACAAATGCACCAAACACTTTCATGAGGTTGATGGATGATGTATTGAGACCCTTCACCAATTATTTTGTGGTGGTATATTTGGATGATGTCCTCAACTTCAATAGAACTTGGGAGGAGCATATGTAGCATATTCAACAGGTTTTGAGCACTCTGTGGAAACACTAGATATATGCCAACTTGGAAAAATGATCCTTTGGCATGAACATGGTCCAATACTTGGGATACATTGTTGATGAGGATGGGGTACATGTTGATACAACTAAGATCCAAGTCATTCGTGACTGGTTAGCCTCGACCAAACTAATCAAACTTTAGATTTTCTTGGGACTGGCCAACTTCTACCAATGGCTCATGTTGGGATTCTCCCATATTTCATGGGCGCTCATCCAAGTGACCAAGGGCGGTGGAAGGGAAATTTTTGTGTGGGGGAAGGAAAAACAATGAGCATTTGATGATCTGAAGCATCCCTTGTGCTCATATCCAGTACTCTCCTTGCCCGATATGTAAAAATCGTTCGATATGGAGATTGATGCATCTCACTATGTTGTAGGCACAATTATCACTCAACACGTTCATCTATTGGCATACCATATTGAGAAACTTTCATATACTATCTGGAAATACCCCACCTATGACAAGGAAATGTATTCCATTGTACAAGCCTGTCATTAATGGAAACATTACATTTTGGGAAAGGAGACGATCATCCACACTGATCACAAGCCTTTGCAGTTCATATAGACATAAGGGAAATTACATAACGATCGCCATCATAAGTGGTCCGCCTACCTGCAACAATTCCATCTCAAAATCAAGTATAAGACATGGAGCCCAAATCGTGTTGTGATTGCATTAGTCAACCTCTCATGGCTGCACTCACCTCTGTGCTCCATTCCTGTGGACACGAGGCATCTGAGTGGCCCCAACTTTATTAGTAAGATCCGGACTTCCCCACCACCTATCAACTCTTATGTACATGCGTGAATGCCACCAATTTTCATATTCATGGCAGACTGTTATGCCATCTGGTCCATATCTATGTTCCTGCAAGAGAGAATGCAAAGCTGATTTGGGAATCCCACTATAGTCGGATGGAAGGACATTTTGGTGTGGAGAAAACTATGGTCATTCTACAAAAACATTTTATTGGCTAAAAATTCAATAGGATGTCAACAACTATATCATATCTTGCACTGCTTGTGCCATTTCCAAGCCATCCATCAAGAAGCAAGGCTTATACACCCCTCTTCCTACTCCCGAGAAGCATTGGGAATCCATATCGATGGATTACATGTTTGGCCTTCTGTCCACCAAGAAAGGAAATGATTGTGTATTTGTGGTCATTGATCGATTTTCAAAGATGGCCATCCTCACAGCCTGTAATAAGAATATCACAATGATAAATACTTCCAAGCTCTTCTTCGAATGAGTGTAGGCCCATTTTGGGATACCACTGACCATCATCTATGACTGGGAAAAAATATTCCTCATCACATTTTGGTCAAGTCTCTGGTCACTATTGGACACCAAGATCACTAAATACACTGCTTTCCACCCCCAAACTAATCAACAAACAGAGGTTTTCAATTAGATGATTGTGCACATCTTGTGCATGTACAACTCTAATAATCCACGTGCATGGGATGAGAGTCTCCCCTATGTTAAACACAGTCACAATAGGGCTCTCCATATATCCACCATCCATAGCCCATTCCATGTGAGGTTGGGATTCCAACCCTTGGGTCCCATTGATGTTGCACTACCTCTTGCAACCACATAGAAAGACTCTTCCCATGCTCATTCTGAGACCGACAAAGCCACCATATTCATTGAGAGGATTCATTAGATCTATCAACAAGTCCACGCGATTTTGTAGAAATCCAATGCTAAGTACAAGTAGTGCCATGATTAACAAAGGGTACCGCACCAGTTCCAGATTGGAGATAAATTATGGTTACATTTTTAGAAGGAGCATCTTACAGGGTCCCATCAGAAGCTCCTCCCACTTCACTATGGGCCTTACACTATCACCAAGGTTGTGGGTAGCAATTCTTTTGAGATCAAAACTCCACCCTTCCTTGTCTTGCACCCAATATTCAATGTAGAACTCCTTTAACCATATTTTCCACGATTATTGGACACTTCAAAGATCGCAGAACAACTGACACCAACAGAGCTCAACCCTGAATGCATGGAACAATAATCCACTGATCATATCGTGGACACATAGGTCAAGGAAACTCACCAATAGAGGATCCATCTTTATCAGGTTGTCAAAGCATGTCAATTCCTACACCAAGGAAAGTGGCTCACCTAGGCCCAAATTCAGAAGAAGTTTCCTTACCTGATGGGGGAACTCAATGAAATGGAGAAATTTTCTTCCTAAGGGGGGAGAACTGATCCAGGTGGATATTGGTGGCCACCCACTTATTCCAACTGGCTCCTCTTGATAATTTTTATTTCAACACGTTCTTCTATACTTCTTTGTAATTGTGGGTTCTACACTTCCAGGGTTGTTTGAATACCTACACATCTTTCAGGTGGATACTGGTGGCCTCCCACCTAATGCAACTACCTTATTTTGTATTTTTTCATGTTATCACATCTTGTTGTACTTCCAAGGCTATTTTGGGGCCCTAAATAGTGTTTTTTTGGCTCACCATAGTCAAACCATAGAAAGAGTTAGAGTTTGATGGTGTAATGTCTATTTATCTAAAAGAACTTTCCAATGGGCTGCCACGCACCTAAAATAGAGGTCGTATGCAAAAGTTATGACCCAGGAAACTTGAGGTACCAACTTACCCATAGGGGCCCACATAAATTTTGGTGTTTCATCTCGTAGGTTTAGGTTTTTTGATGTCTAGGGTTTTTGCATTCATGAGTAATATAAAAAAGGCCTTTGGAGCCTCATTGTAATCATTGTTCTTAGACAGATGCATGTAGAAGTGACATATCTTCTTAGAGATAGCTACCACCATTCGAGCAAGTGTTTCAGTTCTGTAGTTTTACAGTTTCAACCCATTTGATTTATTCAATAGAAGATATTGGTCACTGGATATCTGTGTTGTTATTCATATCTCTGTGTTTATTGTATTCAGTATGTTAATCATTTCATTGCTCTCCTAAATTTGGATCACTCCTTGAAGGAGGCTAGGGAACCATGGGTCCCCCCCCAAAAAAAAAGGCACTCCCTAAGGGAGGCCAAGGAATGATGGGTTCCTGAAGAAGATACTCCATGAAGGAGGTTGGAGAACCATGGGTTCCTGAACAAAGAAATCCCTAAGGGAGGCCACAAAACAATGGGTTCTTGAGAAAGGCACCCCTTGAAGGAGGTTGGGGAACCATGGTTTCCTGAACAAGGGAATCCCCAAGGGAGGAAACAAAACAATGAGTTCATGAAAAAGGCACTCCTTGAAGGAGGCCACAAAACACTGAGTTCTTGAAAAAGGCACTCTCTGAAGGAGGGTAGGGAACCATGGGTTCCCAAACAAGTCCCTCCCTAATGAAGTCCACAGAATGATGGGTTCCTAAAAAAGGCACTCCTGGAAGGAGGTCAGGGAACTATGGGTTCTTGAAAAAGGTACTCCCTGAAGGAGGTCAGGTAAATATGGGTTCTAAAACAAGGCACTCCCTAAGGGAGTCCTTGTTTCCCGATGGGGGAAATTGAAAATGACTAAGGCTAAAAATTCCTTGCCACAAGAAGTAATAAAAATATCTTGTTGGATCATTCTAATTAGGCCATGTGGCGTGTAATCACATGATGTCTGGGGGCACTGGACACAAGGTGGTTCTATAATGGTTTCCATGAAGGGTATATTGTGAGTTGGTGTTGTGTCAAGAGTTAGGTCTTATGGGACCAAGGTGGGAAGTGGAACTGCCCCCTGTATTATGATATGATGACTGGGGAAGGGTTGTTTCCAAATATTCAAGATTATGGACCAAAGGTAAAATAACAGAGAGTTTAAAGTTCAACATCCACAAAAGAGGATTTGAAACAATGTATCAGATCCATTATTTTGTGTAATATCTATTGGGGGGTTTGGGAATTTAAACTATGGCAACATCTACTATATGGGCATGATTGGTCATCATGGAACTGGATTCCTTGATATAACTGTCAATCACAAGAGATGATGTTATTTGAGAGGGAGTAATGACCTTATCAAGGGAGATAATATTAGAGGGTGCACTAATTGAATTGTTAAGACCCTACCAATAGTGAATAGGAGAACCTAGATGAAGGTTTTTACTAGAATCATTGAAAGAAGTAGTGGCCTCAAATAATTCATTGTCTTATGGGAAGAATGTAGTTGATATTTCATGGTTTCTTTTGGGTTTGGGGCAAGAAACATGCATGGATTCCACCAAGTATGAATGAATCCACCCATCCTCCAATCCCAAGTGGTGAGGAGAGGGTTATAGAGGAATGGGATCATTTTAGGGGGTTTGGATGTTACATGACTAGTGGAAGTGGACACATAGTGCATGTACTCAATGTGAGCAATATGATGTGAGATGCGATCACGTGAATCATGAGGGGGGGGGGTCAGTGTAGGAGAGTTGATTGATGGTGATGATGCATCCCTCATGTGGGAATATCATGACTCGAAAGAGTGTAGACACCATAACACTCATGACATAGATGAAATCACAACCTAGGATAACATTTTAATCCACTGAACCATCCATGACAACAACATTAATAAATATCGTCTTGCCACATAAATTAATGGGGAGATTAGGTAAGATCCCTAAGGGGGAAAAAATTCTACCATCAAGTCTCTTAACTCAGTCAGCTATGGGATAAGATTAGGGGATCCTAGTTGTTTCCAAAATGACGAGGACATAATACATGAGGATTCCCCATCATCTACTATACACCGATAAATTGTATAGTTTTTAACGAAGATCTGTATTTGGAATAGGGTAGAAGATGGAAGTCATGCTTGGATAATTTGATCCCAATCAAAGGTGATGACCTGTGATAGGTGTGGGTACATAATTCCATTTTATTGACAAGGATAGGGTCTAGTAGACATTGTGGTACTAGAGGTGGAAGGGGTTCCCCCAAGTCTACATGATTGAGCATAATTCGTGAGGTAGATTGGGTGTGAGGGGGGGTTACCCATGTGAGGGGTAAAAAATCATGTCGCGGTGCATGGAACCTCACCTGATGGAGTAATGGGTTCATTTTTGGTGAGGGGATATGTCGAAGTAGTGTAAGGAGAACTATTAAGTTTATTATGTTACGTGCACTCCAAAAAAATATCTTGGACTATATCTGGAGTTAGTTTAGGGCACTGATGGGAGGGGTGACCATAGAGCTCACAAAACGGGAAAGGGTGATTATTCCATGTACGGGTGGTACATCTATGCTTGGTTAGATTGTATCTCTGGTGGAAACTATGAGTTTGCTCATTTATACAAGCATTTCTCCCATGCCATGGGCGTTGATAGTGGGATTTTATCTTCTTACTCCTTGTGTGTGGTGGATGGACAATATAACTAGCAAAGGGGGGGCAATTGTTTCCTAACTGGGAAGAAGAGGATGGGGTTATATATAGTGTTTTTTTTGGTACTTCCATGGTGGTTGATGGTTGGTGAGCCATTTCCTAAAGAGGAAGGGCTACTATATGGGTGGATTGTTTTGGATAGTGGTGCCTAGCAAGGTGGACCCAAGAAAATATATTCCTAAAATAATGGAACTCACTGTTGTGTGTGCTGGTTGTACTGATGTGTCAGCCAAATTAGGAACACCTACCAAGATTGGGAGGAGGTTTTCATATGTCTAGAATGATGGGGATGTTGTGGTTCAGTAAATGTGGTCTATCTCAAGAATAAATGAACAAGTTCTTCAGTAAATGTGGTATATCTGAACAATGTTTTGAAAGCTATATGTAATCAATCAATGGTAGTCATACATAAACAAGTAACAACATAATATGGTTTGGGGTTTTATCTGCACGGGGGAATACAATAAAATTCATTTTTCCTAATATACCTATCGTTCTTCCTCTCAAAAATAACTGGGCCTTCCAAAAGAATTCAACAATGGGGCATGAATCCACTAAAAGAGGAGCTAGTGAAGGTATGAATAATCAATTATAATGAGGGTTGAAGGGTTCATATCCTGAAAGGAATGACGATATTTTCCAACAACCATTGACAAAATATGATTAAGGTGTGATTGCAACCCACAACCACCACCTGGGTAGATACAACCTAGAATTAGCGACTAAGTTACCTCGATCAAGAAAAACAATTAGATTTTCGGCCTCATAAATCAGTCACGGGTTGGATTCTTTCCAAGGGTTGGGTGACCTAAGGAGGCACACATAGAAAAATTTGACCTCAACCTTCAACCGTTCATGGGTGTCTCCCTGCATTATGGTGTAGGAATACTTGATTGGGAGGATTTTGGTACCCTATTTTGCAACTTTCTAAGTTTCAACGATAAAAGGATAGTGGGGAGTTATTTGGATACCTATCCCCAAAATCGTAACTTTGACTACAATTTTTTTTTGTCTTCCTCCTGTGGAGGTTAGAAAACGTGTTGATTATGGTTTCTTTTAGGATGTGAAAGTGGGACGTGAGATTGGATTCATGGGCCAACCTCATTGATTAAAAGTGGTGTGAGAAAAATATTTTTTCAAACAAGTGAATCCCTTCTAATTCTCCTAGATCACTTATGCACATGAGGAGAAGAGCATACTATGGTTTCAAGTATCCGAAAAACACCTCTTGAATATGTGACGATGTGTCCAAGAAGTGATAGTGAGTGATGAATTTTTAATAAGTGAGAAAAATTTGGCATGTGGACATCACTTGGTCCTTTACAATGCTTGCTTACTTTTAACTTACTAATTTTCACAAACAATCCTTGCAAAAATTGGAAAATCCCTAGGTAACTATCATGGTGGACATGTAAGTCCATACTCTTGATATTTTAATGTCCCTAGAATTTTATCCAATCTAAGAAATATTTGAAACTATCCTATATTGTAGGCATGTGGGTATGTGTGGGCCCTTACAAAATCCTTAAAATTTCTAGGTTGTTTGATCTAGAAATTTGAAACTATCCTAATTTTGTGCACATGTGGGCATGTATGGGTCCTTAAAAAACTTTTTAGATTATGTTTGAAAAATCAAAGTAAGAGGTATTGGCCTCTCCTAAAATGATTGATTTAGTTGCAAAAAATGAACAAACTAAGAGGTATTGGTCTCTCCTAAAATGATTAATTTTTAAAGGGAGATGGAGGTATCTTAAGTAATCCATTTTTATGATTTCCAAGATCACACAAAGGTGAGAGGAAAGAGCATGATCCAAGATTAGTAAAATAATATCCTAGTCCTAATTTATTGTGATATTTTGTAAAAGGAAAGGTTTCAATGAAATTGAATTGCTAAACTTTTAGCCATCCACGTGGCAAGTAAGGAAGTGAAAGATGAAAATGTTCTTTTTAGCATCCCTAAATGTCTATGTGTGACCAAGTATTCATGAAAGAATGAATCCCAAGCCTTGTTTTTGTGGATTTTAGAAAGTGCATAAAATAAAAGTAAGCTACTATAAAAAAATATAAAAAAAAAATGTTTTTTTTGCACAGTAGCGGGGATAAGTGCGGGGTTGGACTCGACATTCACACAGTATCCATGCATTTTACATTAAAAAAGTCATGAGGTTATGTGTGTTCAATGTGTCTATTCTTCTCTATCTCATTCACAAGTAGAGAAATGGAGGGTCGTCGATTTTAAAATGAATTCAACCAACACATAAAAGAGTCTTTCTCCATGACGACAGTGACTGGATTTCCCTTCTCAAAAACCATATTAAGGAAGGTCGCCGCAGGGTACCAGATGCACAGGGTGCGTCGATGCCTGATCATCTCCCTCTTCTCTATATTTGGAATGAGACGTCTCTGAAGGCTGTACTATATCTAAGGTGCAACGATGCCAAAGGGCTAAATAAAAGTTGAGCTTCACGAAAGTTCTAGAAGGGGATCTTCTAGAATATGAGGTGGCCTCCAAACGGTTTGGATATTACTCGCTTTTTGATTTTGTGGGGTCATCCTAATATCCTCATGCATCTCTCCTTCACATTATATAAGGAGGGATATCTCATGGAAAAGGCTAAGGTTGAATAGGCTAATATTTTTATGGAGAAATTCTGCATCAGATCATTCTTGAGAGCTTTGCTTTAGCTCTACAAACTACATGGTGGATCTTCTTCATTCAAAGACTTTGGAGAAAATGTGTGTGTGTTAGAGAAAAGGGCCATTGAAAGGGGACCTTGCGACATCAAGGATTTGGTTGTATTCTCCACTTTCCATTAATATGATGCAACAATATGTTTCTTTCCCATAAAGCCATTCTTGTTTTATTGTATGATTCCTTGATCACATACATAGGTTCTTGTTGAGTATGCTTTATTGCTTTCACTTTGTTTTCTTGTGTTCCTTTGCAGGTTCAATATTGCATGAGCATCATAATGGAGCGATGATGAGAATGAGAAGAGGAAGCGACATTTTAACGATATGTTGCCCATCTCTTTTTAATTAGTAAATTCAATAATTAGAACCTAGGGAAAGGTCTATATTCTGTTCTATTTTGTTCTAGTTCTGGGTGGTACTAGGGAGATCTGTTTGTGTCCACACTTACCGATTAGTGTAGCAAAATCTGTTCTGAAATATGACTGCTAAAGAAACTTCCTTTCAATCTGCACAACTGCAAGTTTCTCCCACTTTCAATGTGTGCAACTGCCAAATCAAGAAATGGCCTTTATGATGACCTACGCCCTTTCAATGTGTGCAACTACAATATGCTCCCCCTTTCAATGTGCACAACTAACAAATCAATATGCTAAACTTCTCCCCCTTTCAATGTGCATCAACATCATGGTTTTGTGAATAAAGAAAGACGATATCACCCCCAACTTTTGTCTGAGATACTCAAAGGCTTCTCTAGGTAATGGCTTGGTAAAAATATTTGTAATCTTCTCTTTGAAGGGAACATACTCTAATTTCACCACCTGATCCTGAACTTGTTCTTGAAGAAAATTATATTTAATTGGTATATGCCTAGTATTAGAGTGTTTTAGAGTGTTGAATAAGGTTTTTAGAGAGATTAATAACATTGGTATTGTCACACATGATGGATACATTTTGTTCACAGGTAACTTGAATATCCTTTATATTGTGTTTAATCCACAACACTTGAGTACAACATGATGTTGTGGATATATATTCGGCTTCAATTGTAGTTTGAGAAATGGAAGTTTGTTTCTTGCTGAGCTAGGATACTAAACAACTGCCAAGGAAAAATGTGCCTCCACTAGTGCTTTTTCTATCATCAATAATTCCTACCCAGTCTGCATCAATATAAGCTTTGAGAAAAAGTTTTTTTTCTTTTGGATACCACAAGCCATAGTTAACGTTTCCTTCCAAGTATATAAATATTCTTTTAACTGCAATAACATGAGTTTCCTTAGGATTAGCTTGAAATCTTCCTTCCAAGACAATTGCTTATATGATGTCAGGCCTTGAAGACGTGAGATAGAGTAAGTTTCCTATTATATAATTGTACATGGTTTGATAGATTTATGGAGCATAGTCATCTTTGTTGATTTTGAAACCGGTAGTCATAAGAGTGCTCACTTGTGCGCAGTTTTCCATGCCAAACTTCTTCAAGATTTCCTTGAGATATTTAATTTGAGAAATGAAAATTCCTCTTTCTTATTGATGAATCTATAGAAAAAGAAATAAGGAGATTTATCCTAACATGGACATATCAAACTTTTGTTGCATTGCAGTTTCAAAATTCTTACTCATTAGTTCATTGTTACTACCAAAAATTAATATCATCAACATATATTACAATAATTAATAGTTCATTAACTTCATCCTTGATTTATAAGATGCTTTCGATTGTTCTCTTTTTAAAACCTTGTTGGGGCAGATACTTTTCAAGTATGTAATACCAAGCTATTTGAGCCTATTTTAGCCCATAGATGGATTTCTTTAATTGGTAGACATAACCCTTCTTGTAAATTAGTAGAAAACCTTTTGGTTTCTCCACATAAACTTGTTCTTCAAGGTCACCATTCAAAAAAGTTGATTTGACATCCATATAGTATACATTGAATTTTCTGTAACATGCAAAAGCCAAAAGCATCCTGATAACTTAAATTCTTGCAACAAGGGAAAAGTTTCTTCAAATTCCACTCCTTCGACTTAAGAATACCCTTTTCATACCAATTTGTCCTTGTTTCCGATTATCTGTCCATCTTCATTTAACTTATTTATGTATACCCATTTAGTGCCAATTACATTCTTGTCAGTTGGTCTTGGGACAAGATCCCAAGTCTTATTTTTCTCTATATGTTCTAGTTATTCATTCATGGCTTTGACCCAATGGTCATCCTGACTTGCTTGCATAAAGAAATTTGGTTCACTCATGGATAGTAGTGCAAAATTTGAAGAACTAGATATATCTATATGTTTTCTTCTATTTTGTACACTTGCTTCCTCGTTTCCAAGAATATGGCTTTCTAGATGATGTTTTTTAATGTACCTTGATGGGGTGTTTGGTTGTGATGTCTCCATTATCTCTTCTTCCTCAGATCCTCTTATTCATGATACTCATGTATTCCACCTGCTTGTGGTTTATTTCTGATTCGTTCATCATATGAATCATCATGGTGTTGGTGTCTCTCTGGATGAAGTGGTCTCTCATCTACGTTTACATCTATAATTTCAACTATTTTGTGGAGTCTTTTATTGTAGCATTTGTATCCTTTACTTTAGGAGGATTATCCTAACAAGATACCTTCATAAACACTAGAATAAAACTTACCTAAGTTGTCTTCATTTGTTTTAATGTAGCATTTGCTTCAACTAATTTTGATGTGCTTTATTGTTGTTGGTTTTCCATGCCATAGCTCATAAAGGGTTTTATCACAGTTTACTCTTATGTGCACTTTATTGAGAATGTTAACAACAATTTGAACAACTTATCGCCAAAATGTTTTAGGTACTTATGATTCATCAAGCATGGCCTTGGCCATTTCTTGAACTATTCTATTCATCCTTTCTACTACTCCATTCTATTGAGGGGTTTTGACAATATCAAACAGTCTCTTGATCCCATGCTTTTCAAAATAAAATTTGAATTCATCAGAGGTGAATTATCCTCCTTTGTATGATCTTAGGCACTTTATTTTTAAATCCATTTTACGCTCTACTTGTTCTTTGAATATTTTAAATTTTTCAAAAGCCTCAAATTTATGCTTCAAAAATCCAATCCAAGTCATTTTGGTATAGGCATCAACCAACAAAATGAAATATCTTTCACCTCGAGGTTATTTTGTACTAGTGGGGCCACATAGATCTGATTGAATCAACTCAAGAGGTCGAGTGGAGGAGTGTTACCTTACCTTGAATTGAACTCATGATTTCTTTCCAAATTGACATGACTTAAAGACAATATTCTCAGGTTTGGAAATCTTGGGCATATTTCTCACAACATATTTTATTCCTATATTAGCAAGCTGATTAAAAATAATATGGCCTATTCTTTTGTGCCAAATCCAACTCTCATCAATTTTACGAATGCAGTTCATTTTTATTTTCCTTCTAGAACATGCACATTTCTTGATGTTCTAATTGTCTTGACAACAGTCTTTCATGTATTCGGATCCATTACTTTACAACCTTTTAAATGAAAGAGAACATTGTTTCCTTGGTCACACATTTGACTTACACTCAACAAGTTATGTTTTAGACCATCTACACACAACAGATTTTGTGCTTTGGTCATTCCCTTCTTATCTTGATCTAGTACAAGAATTACTTTTCCTCTAATTCTAGTTAGAGCATTGTTTCCAAAAGTAACATTACCACCTTTTTCTTCAGTTTGGAATTCAAACTTACTCTTGTCTCCTATCATGTGCTTGGAGAAGTCATTGTCAATATATCATTGATTTTTCTGATTTTTGGCATATAGATCCAGTCCACAATTTTCTTAGTTTTTACTTTTCTTCCTCCAAACCTTGGTAAAATATTCTTGTCTGTCTTTCTTATAGATAGGAATCATCTTGCATCTACATTCACTTGCCTTGTGTCCAAAAGTATTTCATATGTGGCATTTGATGTCATTTAGTAGAGGGTAGAAGGAATTTTGATACATAGCCATTCAAGGTTTATTGAACATCATTCCTACATTTTTTTTTATGTTTAAAAGTCTTGAAACTCACATCCTTATGTCCAAAGTTTCCAAAAGAGAATCGATATCCATAGAAAAAATTTGGATGCCTTGGAATGAAAAAATTACTTGTAGGAATGTTTTTTTTTTTGTCAGCTTGATAAGATTCAGGCACCCGTTGCTTCCTTGTTTCATATTTGTTTGCATAGTTGGGTTGATACAATTCTAACTGCTTCTTATTATCATATTTTGATTTGTTAGGCTAACTGTTTTTTCCCTTGAGAGAATTTGCATAACTTGTAGGCTTCTCACTAAGTGACATGTAGTGCTTGATTCACCTTTGATAACTTTTAGACTTTCCTTATATCCTTGCCATGTCTTGTCATCCAATGATATCTTATTGATGAGAGTGTGGTTACATGAGATTCTTGGGAGGAAGGCCATGTGGTTCTAATTGAAAAAAGTGGTTACATGAGCTTGTTAAGAAATGTGGTTATATGAGCTTCTTGGGAGGAAGTCCATGTGGTTCTTGGTTTCATGTAATTATATAAACATCCCCTATGGGATGTTTTGGGGGTTCTTCTCCATTTACTCTTACATTCTTTCCCTGGGATTCTTCCTCATTCACTCTATATATTTCATGTGCTCTTGGTGGGAGCATGGAAATGAATGACTAGAGGAGGATAACCATTATGGGATGGATGTAAGGAATTAATGATCATTCCAGGTTGGAATGGATGCCTATGGGAATGATGTTGATGGTAGTTCTAAAAGAACTGTCACAATTGAGAATCCTTGGAGTTTCCAGTATGTATATTTCCTAAACAGTAGCATTGGAGCCCTAGAGAGAAATGGAACAACTTGAGGGTCTGCATGGCAGAGAAAGGGGTTAATTTATTTGGGTTGTCTAAGCCAAAGGGGAAAGAGATATGGAAATTAGGATTGTTTTTTGGTTGGGAAAACCTAAGAGATAATTAGCCAACTATTGTGTGTTTTAGATTTGTCCTAGGAAATGTCCTTGTGGATTCATATCTCTGGCTCAAGGGTGACCTGCTGTTGATAATTCTAACAGTAGTGTCTATGGTTGATAGGAACGTCCTTGGTCTGCATCTAGTTGGTGTTGGTTTAATTAAAGATAAGTGTTCTTTGTGTTTTCTTCATAAATTATAGTATATTGTGTATATTTATCTTTGAGATGTATTTTGTGTGTGCATGCTTGCTGGTTATTGTTGTGCATGGCACATTGTTCATTTCATTGATGAATTAGCATGAATTTTTATTACTACATGTGTTGTTATTTCATTCTTTCATGCTTTATTTAAAATTAATTATTACCATAATTTGAGATCGGTTTTGATGTATTTTTTTGAGGTAGCCTTCCTAGCTTGCTGGTGGCTGGGTATTTTACAGTCTTGAAATTATATATATATTTTCTTGAGGAAACTATTTCTTCTTCTAGTTTGTCATAGATGTTCTCCTTTATTTTATCCGATTCATCAATATTTGTAACGACCCTAGTTGGATAAATGTTTAAGAAATTATAAAGTAAAACTAATTAGGGGATTAATTGTGTTAACAAGGTATTAATTAAACAAAGATGATTTAATGATATTAATTAAGTGAGTTATTAATTAATTAAAGGAT
>ML808320.1:47535-59041 GCA_009831015.1 Picea engelmannii | reverse complement strand
GGGGGGGGGAGGAGTCGGTGAAGGAGGGATAAGGAAGGGAAGGAGTTGGATAGGAGATTATTCTACGAGAGTTGGGGATGGATTTTGGGAGCTCTGAGTATTGCAGAGAGAAGTGAAAATTTGGGAGTGAGATTGTATCAGTGCACTAGGGTTGCTGGGGGTTTTGGGCATGGGGGACAGGATATCCGTTGATATCCTGGAGCTAGGGAGCTACCTAGTTGGCAGGGAGGAATGGTTTTGGGAAGTGTTTTACGGTGCAGCAGCGGTCAAGAAGGCGTTTGGACAAACAGAGGGTATTTAGCATCAGGTTCAGGTATTCATTTAGAATTATGCATTCTTTTTGTATTAATTTGTTATTAAATTCATTATTCATTGTTAAAATTACATGCGTACGTGTTAAAATATTTTGGAATTATTGAACTTTCATAAACCAGTAGAAATTATTGTCTTGTTGTAAAATTACTAGATGTTAAATTAAATCCGACTCCTACAATATTTCTGCCCTTGTTTTGGCCTCTTCTAGATGAATTTTTAAGATGATTATATCTTCGCAGATCTAATTGTCTTTTTCCTTAAAAAATTGTAACTGTTCTTTTCTTTTTCTTATGTTGATATATTTCCTCCAAAGCACTAATGAGCTCTCCTTCCATGTCTACTCTAGCTTCACACTCTTTCGTGTCTATTTTTTCTTGACTAGATTTTTGTTGCTTCAAAGCAATGAGAAGTATTTCATCTTGAATTGTATCTAGATTATATTCTTGTTCTTTAGTGTCGTAAGAGTTGTTGCTATCCTGTTTTGAATAAAAACTATTTCTTTTAAAATATTTTTTCTTTTTAGACTCCCTAGGTTTATCCTTGCATTTTCTCTCTTTTCCATTGGTGTTGTTTTCTTTGAAGGGATATTTAGATGAAAAGTGAACAACATTAACAAAATGAAATAATTTGAATGGTAACATACCTTTATATTTTTCGGAGCCCCTCTTTAGTTTCCTTACAAAGTTAGATTCATCTTCATCTTAGAAGTGTTCCGATGAATCATGATTTTGAGATGTTGACAATTTGACTGATGCCTTGAAGACTATGTCCTTTAGATATGGTTATTCTTTCCTAGTCCTCATCTCATAAGCAGTTGGAATTCCATGCAACATTTCCATAGTCAGTGTATCTAGTTCATGCATTTCTTCTATAGAAGAAACCTTTGCATCAAGTCTCGAGGGAAGAGATCTCAATACCTTCTGAACTATTATAACTTCTTCAATCTTCTCGCCTAGCCATTTCATATTCTTTACTGTCTCATATAATCTGAGAAAGAAGCCTACAACATTTTCATATTCACTCATTCTGACAGTTTAAAATTGCATTATTGTAAGCTTGAATTTTGACAAATTTTACTTTCTCATCTCCTTGATAATTGTTTACCAGTTTGTCCCATATTTCCTTTGTGAATTTCAACTGCATTACATTGAAAAATTCTATTTCTACAAGTCCTCCTTGGATGATATTCATAGCTCTTGCATTACTGTAGTATTTTTTCTTACCAACTTGTTGGCAACCCTACATATTTTTGCTAGTTTGAATGAAAAAAGACAGTTCCTATAGATGCCTTCACCTGATTCTGTAAATATTACTATTTGGGGGTGATTATTGGATTATAAAAAGACATTTGATTATTCTTGTTTTATTTTTATCTTGCATTTCCATGCTTGATTCATGACTGAAAGCATGAATCAAGCATGGAAACTTAATTTCGTATTATATCCCTATTCAAAGCCTGGTTTTTAAAGGTTCATGGTGATTACTTCATATTTCTTACTTGAATAATTTCCCTTTTGATTTTATCGAATATCGATATAATGCCCATGTTGATTTTCATTTGGACTGTAAGCTTATTTATTTGAATCCTTTGTTAATCAACTATAATGCCAAATATAGATTTAGATTTGGGTTGTAAAAACATATCCATTCCAACCCTTTGCAAATAGGATATATCCATTACATGACATGGGAATTAAACACACCATAACTGTATCATGTACTTCAGTTTGGCTGGAAGAATGAATTGACAGGCTTCTCATTACGAGTTAAGGGTTTGTATAGTGCTATATACTTATGGATTTCATTACCTGGAGTGTTCAAAGTCCATAAGTGAGACCTTCATGTGTATTTTGTAATCGCACAGGTGTTCTACTTGTTTTGTTTCCATAGTATCCCCTCAAACTTCTCCCTATTACTTCTGACATCTAAATCCACAGTAGTGTGAGTCACCCTTGTTACAGTTTGGTCATACCCTTAATGGCTCCTATAGTCCGAATAGAGCCGAATGGATCTCAAGCGTTGTTGTCCCATGATGATGCGGTCAAAGATTTGAAAGGCCAGGGTTAGGATATTTTCATTAAGAAGTTTAAAGGTTATAACCTTCGCACGACCAAAGAATTTTCCCAAACGTTTGATGGATACAGAGCGAAGGTTGGTGATATTCAGTTGGAGGTGACTGAATAGTTTTTAAGTGAATCAACACGGCTTCCTCTCTCTGATAAAAAGTGGTTTAAGAACTCGAATATTGACGAAGTGCCCTGGAGTATTTTCATGACCTCTAGAAAGATTGATTGTTGTGAGAAAGGTATTCATGTTTCCTTGCTTAAGGTTAGGTGGCATGGTCTATTATCAGTTCTTAAACAATTTATTACCTGCGAGGGCCATTATGGCCTGGTTTGTTTTACCATGTGCGATTGATTATGCATTTTATAGGCTTCCATTTAAATGTGTTGTTTTATTTGCTAAGAAGTCTGTACAAAATGTTGAAAAGATACAAGAAGCAGAGCCTCGACTCTAGCCTCTTTCACCATGGTTTGATTAAAATATTGTTGGTTCATCATTTGAAAACCTTGGGTGATGATTGGGATGGGTTCTTAGCTTGAAACGGTTTTATTACATCCCTTCTTACAGAAACCCATGTGTTGGATAAGCCTATGATAGATAAAAGTTTTGATTTCTCAAGTGACAAACTAGATCCTTTGAAGACAAGCCCTTGTAATGAGGTAACAACTGGTCACTCTTCACCTGAACAACATAAGGACAATCCTGATTTAAATGATACCGATGTGCATGACTTATTTGTTGACCCTAAAGCTAATACGAAACTCTCTATTGACAAGTCTCGCAAACAAAAGCATGCAATGGTAGTGTTTCGAAATAAGAGGTCCGGTCGACTCATTTCGATAATTCTGCATAATTGATCTAAGCCTCATGTGAGATGGATCAAGCCGATCGAGATCCATGATGATTCAGATCCCAAAATTGAGAATTTTCTCGCAGAAGAAGATCCCAACTGTCATAATTCGGATCCTAATCATCCTTTTGATTATATTAACAATCTCCCACCATGTCTCGAGGGTAGCAAGGGGTTTACTGGTATAAATCTCGGTCAAGGGCTGAAAACATGTAGTGTTGATGTTCTTACATCCAACTATACGCTACATCGACAGGTTACTCCTTCTGTGCATTGCGAAGTCTGTTTACATTGGATTGAACAATACTATAAGGACATTCCAATTCTACAAGCAAGGATTAAAGCTCTTATAAACCACAATGAATTTCTCATAAAATAAAACTGTGACCTCAAGGCAAATGAACAGAGACAAGCCAAGCATCTCAAAAAGACAGGCAACATTGTGATAAAGAATCCAGATAGTGTGAAGGCCATAATAAATTTTGAGATATCTTGATCCTTTTTAGTTATGAGTTAAATAGTAAGACGATTCTTATTACAGTCATGTTATTTTTTTTTTTAAATCAAATCGGTTCAAATTGGATTTCTTTTACCAATATAAGACTGGCTACATAATCGAGAGATTCGGTAGCCAAGTCATTTTCATATAAAAATTAGTAATTATTTGTTAATAAAATATTTAACTTGTTCTCATTTCATTTTTTCAAGACATGGTATATCTGAGGTTGATCTTATGGGATGGAACATGCTCGATCTAGTTGATTAGTTATCTCCTTTTGTGTATTTTGTAAATAGGGAAAACTTTCATTATTTTTTGAAGACACAATTTGATCATGGGTGGTTGTAGACCCCCATATTTGTAATGTTTTGATCTTATGGGATCTGATCTTATCCTTAGAGATAGGGAGATCATATTTCCCAAAGACACATTAAAAACCATGCATTTTGTAATTGACAGGCATCTTGGCCTAGAGAAGAAGATGGATGAAATATTCCAATATTAAATGAAACAACACATAAGCATTTTTGGCTTTAGCCTTTTGTGAATGCCATTTTCATTGATGTTTTGTTAATCCTTGTATAGTAATAGGTCTTGTAGCTTTAGACTCAATGATCTATTATGTTTGGGATACTTAAGTTATAAATATCATCCACAATTTGCTGCTCTAGATATTGACATTGTGATCATCTCTTTAATTTGAATGGCAAGATTTCTCTTTGATTTTTAGTTGAACAATGAAATGAAATGTGTTACACTCAGATTTATCTTATTGTAATCACTTGCGATCATAAGGTCATAGGGTTTATTTGTATTATCTATTATGTTATTAAATTTCAGTTACGAGGACATGTTATGAATTTATTCAGAACATTTGCACTATAAGTCTATTGCAGATTTATCTCGTAGGCGCGGTAGCTATATGATTCTTATTCACATAGAATCCCAGATACATTTCACAAATTAACATCATGTTAGCTCCTTTATGTTTCTAATTTCTGTCAATTATGCATATTGAAACCAGAAAGTTTAGATCATCTTTTGACTATCTCAACATCTGTGTTTCACAGTCTAGTTAATTCATGATTTGTTAGATTAATATAGAGAAAACAAAAATTATTTGAATATGCTTTCTTTATCTGCTTCTTAAAAGAAATTATTTCCACATTGATTTCGTGAGTTTATAGTAAAACTTACAACCTATAAATGTTGTTCATAAATGGGATTTTTATGTTTTCTTGTTCTTCTTAAACACATTTAAAAAAGTTATATCAGAGTAAGTGTGTGTATATATATATATATATATATTATAGTTGTTAGAATTAGTTAGTTATTCCTTTCCTTTCATTTTATTTTTAAGGATTTTAGATTGGCTAATAGAGCCATTAAAATCATCGGAATGAGTTACACCAAACAGCTTGGGTTACTTAGACAACCCCTGACTGGATTCATTCTCCCAGTTGACGGACGGTCAATTTCGCCCATCAACAAATGGCGCTAGAAGGAGGGCCTGAATACAATTGATGGCACGTGGAAGTCGTAAGACTCCTCCCCCACATACTCGCACCCTTGTAGTAACATGTAGTCACTCAAACAACAACGTTACTTTCAAAACAACAACTACCACAAACGATAATATTGAGTTTCTCGCTGAACCAGTAAGACCAACTCCTCAAGGGGGCAACATACAAGAAATTATTCATCAATCACTTATAAGGACACACAGTGCTTTGGCTCGTATCAGGCAACCTAGTAGGCCTCTCAATCAACCTTTAGATTTATTGGACATCCGAGAAAAACTTGAAGGCACTGGTCTTCTTTTAAATACTTTAGAAGATAATACTACAGATCCTATCTGAACCCCTACTCTTGGAGTTGGAGGATCCAGTATCCCACCTTCCCCACCTGGTTCATCTCCATCCTCTTCAGGAGGAGAGTCATATGACGAGGGAAGTTCCTTGTCTGAGCCATATTGGCCTTCGACACCACCCACACCCATAGAAAACCAAAACAATCCTTATAGACCCTGGATTGATCAAGATGTCGTGGCTATACCTAGACCTCAACACCCACTGCCAAAACATCCAGAGAACTGGTTACCAAAATTTGATCTCGATTGTAAGTAATCTTTTGAAGATCACATAAAGAAGTTTATGTTGGAAATTAGACTCCGAAGTGTAGACAATGAAGACGTAGTATGTAGACCCTTTCCTTATACATTTGAGGGCAATGCCTCCACATGGTATTTTTCCCAAAAACCCCAGACCATTGTCTCTTGGGACAAATTCGAAACCTATTTCTTAGAGAAGTTTGGAGACGATAAATCCCTTGAAGTCTTGGCTATGGAACTCTCTAGTCTACAAATGAATTATAAGGAGAAAGTAAAAGATTTTAACCAAAGATTCCTTACGTTAAAGAATCGAATTCCCGCAGATTCAATGCCTGTTGAGAGACTAATTGTTGCATATTACAACAAAGCCATGCATAATAATATAGCAATTTGGGTTAAAAGGTCTAAAAATTCTACATTGTTGGAAGCCTTCGAAGAGGCAAACTAGATTGAAAAGGATATACTAAGCTTGAAAGACAATCTCAAAAGTGAAGCTGAAACAACTTTGTCCTCCAAAAAGAAAATAGAAATCCTTGCAAGGCCTCCCCAAGCCAAAAGCCAACCAGAAACCTTAGACCTGGAAAGCTTGCAGAAAGCTTTTCAAAAAATATCCAATCAATTTGTTGACTTGAAGAGATCAGCTGAGGAGGCATACTCAAGAAAAGGAATTTTTAAACCCCCTTTCAGAAAACCTTTTCCTCCCAATCAACCGAACCGGAGCACCGAAGGTCTCAATTTCGAAAGCTTGCAATATGCTTTGCAAACCATTCTTGAAGCACATGATAATTCTGTACCCCCTGAAATTTCAAAAGACATAGTTGAAGAAGTGGCTAAAGAAGCGGATTCATCCCCCAATATATTTGGAAACTGTTTTGATAGTATTTTTCAAGCAAACTTTGAAATTGTCCACCCTTACAACATGGGAAGCAAAATACAAAGAAAACTATCTTCTGAAATGAATAATAATGTGCTTCCAAAACAGTCAAAACAAGATGAAATAAAACAGAGTTTAGCAGCACCAGTCTTGGAATATGACTTGATTGAAGATATGGAAAAATTGAGGGCTAATATTTATGTTTACGAGCTTTTGAAATTTGCTCTTATTCTGCAGAAAATACTTCAAAATATCGCATAAAACAATAAGAACAATCATCCTAGCAGCAAGAAGACTGCAGAAATCAGTTCTAAAACAACCTAAAAGATCCCCACTAAAACGACATCTGAACTTCTGGATAAAAGGGATCTATCTGAAAAAACAGTATCAAATGTAGATAAAGTTGTTTTAGGGACAACGTTAAAAAATCAATAGAATTCTATTGTTAACACTCTTAAAAATGTCCCGCCTTTCTTATTAACTTTTGAAATTTTCAATAGAAGTGTACATAATTGTATGGTGGAATTTGGTGCATCATCAAATGTGATGCCTTTATCTGTTTGCCAAAAAATTAACACAAAAGTTCAATATTCTAGTCTCAAAATCATTCAGCTCGATTGGATGAACGTTAAGGTAATCGGTGAACTTAAGAACGTTCTGGTTAGGTTATCTTCTAATCCTAAAGTTCACCAAATTATTGATATCATTTTTGTTGACATCTCGAAATTCTATGGCTTATTTTTAAGCAAGGACCAGTCCGAGAAGCTGCATGGATACTTTTCCACAGACTGGTCTCATTTGTGGTTTCTGGAAAACAGACAGCCAAACAAAATTGGGATAAACTACGAAAGCTATCTCAAGAATACCGTGACGGATCTGAATGATCCGAATGAACCTTTTACTGCATCCACTAATTCATTCTAAATGCAGGGAATGAATACCTTCTTCGGTAACTTCATGACCGAAATCTCCCCCTTCGGGGATCCCGGGAAACAATCAGAACTCATAAATTGTATTCAGTCACAAACTCTACCAAATATGCCGAACATTGTTGATAAAGCTTATATATGGTCACTGTACTTTGATGGATCCAAATCCAAAGAAGGAGCTAGTGTAGGATGTGTACTCATCTACCCCACATGTAATAAGACTTTCATTTCCTATCGATTAGAGTTTGAGTGCACTAATGATACTGCCGAATATGAAGCACTTCTACAAGGGCTTAAGAAAGTTTGGATATGGATGTAATAAATTTAATGGTCTTTGTTGATTCATAAATAGTGTTCGGACAGGTAAGAAACTCCATACACTTCTTGTCACCACATCTGAGAAGTTACCAAACCAAGGTATGGAGCTTGATACAGAAATTTTTAGCATTTAACATCAATTCCATTCCTAGACTAAGTAATTTTGAGGCTGACCTATTGGCTAATGTCACTTCTAAACTTTTTCCCTCAGAAGGTATTTCTCCAATTGCATTTTCAATTGAATTATTGTTCAGGCCATCGATCCCGAATAACATCACCAATTGGAGAGTGTTCGAAGATGATCAACAAATCATCAACTTCTTGCATATGGAGGACACTTTCCAAGGTGAAATTATCGTGAAGGCACTCACGATGAAAACCTCTGTAACTTCACTATAATATCAGATCCTAGATCTCCTGAATTGACATCTGATCTGGTAAACTCTATTCCCATATCCGTTGTAAGACTAGAAAAGTTTTATGATTTACATGATAAATTTAGAGGGTCAATTAATTGTAAAATGAACAGTTCTTCCTTGACATATGAAACGATAAATCTAGGAACTAAAGATAATCCACAAAATATCAATTTGGGAACGGGATGCTTCGACGAAGAATGATCTTCCTTTATAAAATTGTTTAAATAATTCAAGGATGTTTTTTCCTGGACATACGATGATCTGAAAACATTTGATCCTAACATAATACAACATGTCATCCCCATGAAACCACAAACTCAGCCTTTTGAACATAAATTAAGAAAGATGCACCCCAAATTGGAATCGATTGTCAAGAAAGAACTAAATAAATTACTAAATGCAAAGATAATTTTCCCAGTGAGACACACACAATGGGTGTCTAATCTAGTTCCTGTAAGGAGGAAAAGCGGTGAAATTCGACTCTGTGTCGATTTTCGTAACTTGAACCGAGCGTTTGATAAAAAAAATTATCTTGTTCCCCCAATGGAACAAATTCTTCAGCAGGTATCTGGTTCTGAACGACTGTCATTGTTAGATGGTTTTTTAGGATACAACCAAGTCCTCATGTCTCCACCGGACCAGTTAAAAACCACTTTTTGTACCCCCTAGGGAACTTATGCCTATAGGAAGATGCCTTTTGGACTCATAAATGTCGGGGCCACTTTCTAGAGAGCAATGGACATTTATTTTTGTGGCCTCATAAACCAATCAATAGTGGTCTATCTTGACGACGTTACCATTTTCTCCAAAAACAAGAAAGATCACTTGTCTCACCTTAGGATTGTTCTAGAACGATGTCGCAAGTATGGCATATTTCTCAACCATAAGAAGTCAGTCTTTGCGGTGGAACAAGGAAAACTGCTCGAGTTCATAGTGTCCAGTGATGGAATGATCATCGATCCTGAAAGAACTTGATGCATTTCCAAACTCTCCCCCCCCCCCTTCCTCTAAAAAATCCATGAAATCCTTTTTAGGCCATATTAATTTTGTCAGAAGATTTGTCTCGAGTTTTTTATAAATGGTAAGACCGTTACAGAATTTAATTAAAAAGGATGTTCAGTATCGTTGGGGACCACAGGGAATTCAATTCTTTGATTCCATTAAAAAATCCATAGTGGAAGCCCCTTCCTTGATGAGCCCTGATTTCTTGCGAGATTTCACTCTTTACACTTTCGCCTCCGATCGCTCTTATGCTGCTGTGTTAACATAAAAAAATGTTGAAAGATATGAAATGACTATCGCCTTCATGAGCTCAATTTTTAAAGGGGATGAATTGAATTACCCAGCTATAGATCAACATGTGTATGCTGTTTTCAAAGCTGTGAAACACTTCCAGTCATATCTGCTCAAATCCAGAACTAAAGTCATCGTTCCTTACCCTGCCATAAGAAAATTATTAGTACAAAAGGAATTGGAAGAAAAACAGACAAATTGGATGACATCGTTATAGGAATACGACCTCAAAATAACTCCTACACAAATTGTTAGAGGTCAAGGCCTATGTAAACTAGTGGTTGATTCAGTTGGAGAAAAAAAAAGTCAAATTAATATCTCAACTGTAAATCATCCCAATCAAAATCATATCTGTTGAACACAAGATGTTGCTAATTCTTGGTATGATGATACAAAATTTTATTTGACACATTGATCTGCTCCTCACCATCTTGATCCTAAAAACAAAAGAGCACTCATGTTAAAATCTACATCTTTCCATCTCATAAATGATGTATTGTTTTGAAAGAATTTTGACGGTGTTCTTATGCGTTGTTTAGAAAACAAAGAATCAGAAAAAGTGTTATCTAAACTACATGCAGGTGAAGCTGGTGGACACTTCAGTGGAGACACCATTGCTCACAAAGTGTTAAGATCTGGGTACTATTGGCTTACGTTATTTAAATATGCCCATGCATTATGTCGTAAATGCATAATCTGCCAAAAGGCTGTTGGACGAGTGAAAAAGGAAACATTCCCTTTGCAGCCTGTTACTGTGGATTCACCTTTCCAGTAGTGGGGTCTTGAAATCATAGGGCCAATTAAACCTACTTATTCATAGCAACATAAATATAGCATTACAAAAACAGATTATTTTACCATATGGTCTGAGGTTTCACCTTTGAAAGTGGTAAACACTAATCAGATAAAATATATGAACCAAACAAACATGGTGAGGCTCCGCTCACTTCTTATTATTCAATGAAGACGGATTACATCTTTATATAGGAAAAGACTCTCCCAAGTCAGTTACATGTAAACCAAAGATGACTGGACTCTTAACTAAGAACTGACTCTTAACACGCCTACAACTGACTCTCACAACTGACTCTCACAACTAATGCTTATAACTGGCGTTTTCTCCATTATTTCCAAGTCTCCCCCTTAATGGAGAATGGATTGACTTCTACACCTAACATCTCCCTAAATAGTTCAAACTTAATCTTTCCAAGAGGATTAGTGAAAATATCAGCAGCATTTTCACTAGTATTACAATACACAAGAGTTATTTCATTTGACTGCAACTTTTCTCGAACAAAATGATACTGAGCTTCAACATGCTTTGTCCTTGCATGAAAGATCGGATTCTTTGCAATATTGATTGAACTTTGATTATCTGATCATCATAGGTTCCTTTCGTTCTTCTCCAACATCTTGAAGAAGTCTTCTTAACCAAACAACTTCACAAGTTGTTGCACACAAGGCTTTATATTTTGCTTTGGTAGAAGCCAAAGATATAGTAGGCTGCTTTTTACTACTCCATGAAACAAACCCAGATCCAATACTAAACACATATCCAGTGGTTGATCTTCGATCATCCAGATTGCTAGCCCAATCAGAATCTGAATAGCCTGTCAACTCAACATTAGATGCATCAATATACTTTATACCATAATCAAGTGTACCTTTTAGATACCTGAGTACTGCCTTTGTTGCATTCCAATGGCTTTCATGAGGTTTCGCCATGAACTGACTTAACACACTCACAGAATAAGAAATATCAGGTCTGGTTGTGGTGAGATAATTCAAACTACCCACCATCTGTCTATACACAGTGCCATTCACCTCCTTCGAAC
>ML808320.1:27454-47202 GCA_009831015.1 Picea engelmannii | reverse complement strand
CATATTCTTCCTCCATTGCATTTCACCATTCATCATGTTCATTAGCTTCATCAAAATTCATGGGTTCTATGACATTTGAAATGCTACTCATTAGGGCATAGTCTTTATACCTTTCAGGAAGCCAAATCTGTCTTGAAGATCTTTTTAACTGATTATCTTCATCCCCACTTTGTGAAGATCTGTCTTCACCTCTAGGTGAACTGTGACTACTGGAATTGTCCATATCACTGATTCCTTCTTGCTGCTGTTGTTGTTGTCGCTGCGGGGATGGTTTCTGTTGTGTGGGCTACTATTGCTGTTGTTGTTTCTCTTCTTTAAATCCTTCATCACGAAGTCTCTGCCATTCCTCATGACTATTGTCGTCATGATTTCCTGCTTCCTGCTCATGGAAAAGTACATCTCTACTTGTAAATACTTTGTGAGTAGCAGGATCAAACAATTTGTATGCTTTAAATTCATAACAGTACCCAATGAAAATACATTTAGTGGCTTTAACATCCAATTTCTTCCTATTCTCCTTTGGAATATGTGCAAAAGCTTTACACCCAAATACTTTCAAATTATTAACTGCAGGTTTGGAACCATACAAGGCTTCGAAAGGAGTAACACTATCAAGACACCTTGTTGGACTTCTATTATTTAAATAAACTACAATATTTATGGCTTCAGCCCAAAATGCATTTGAGATATTTTTACCTTTCATCATACTGCGTGCACACTCGACTAGAGTTCTGTTTTTCCTTTCGGTGACTATGTTTTGCTGTGGAGTGTGAGGTACTGTAAACTGCTGTACTATTCCATTCTCTTTGCAATATTTGTTGAAGTCCCCTGATTTATACTCTCCCCCTTGATCTGAACGGAGGATTTTGATGGATTTGTCTGTCTTCTTTTCCACCATGGTTCTGAATTCCTTAAAGTACTCAAAAACATCACTTTTTTGTCTAAGGAAGTAAACCCATGTGTATCTCGTGCAATCATCAATAAACAACATAAAGTAAAATGCACCTCCTAAAGACCTAGTCTGCATAGGCCCACAAACATCAGTATGCACAAGATCTAACACATCCCTCTTTTTCTTATCAGGATTAGAGGGGAATTCATCTCTGTGCATCTTTCCTATGCACATCCATCACAAACAACTTTCTCATTCTTTAAGATGGGAAGTCCTTCAACCATATTCTTTTTTTGAATAACAATAAATCAGGATGATTGATGTGTCCATACCTTTGATGCCAAAGAATATCTGTTGGCATAGTGGCAGAATTCAGTGCATGATGCTTTGCTGGTAACATCAAGTTTGTATAGACCTCCTACTTTGACACCCGTTGCAACAGTTCGGAAGTGGTCCAGCAGATCCTTCACTATGCAATAATTCTTGAAGAATTCAACCTTCAAGTTCTGATCTATAATGGTGGACAAAGAGATCAAATTTTTCTTTATTCCTGGCACATACACCACACTGCGAATGTGACGAACAGTACCATTCGGCAATGTCACAGGAATGTCTCCATATCCCTTGATCTGATGAGCGCAATCATCTCCAAGATATATGCTGGCACCATTCTGTGTTTCTTTAAAATTAGCATACCAATTTTTATTACAAGTCATATGTACTGATGCTCTGGAATCCACAAACCAGGCATCAAAATCATTCATTTTAGTAGATAAAGTAGCGTTAGAAACAAATAGCCTAAGATCCCGTGAGTCAAAATTCGGAGGTTCATCAATATCATCACTAGCAATAAATAATCTGTGATCTTGATTTGAATATTTTTCTGCATAATGAACTGAATGTGGTCTAGGTTTATTCCTAGCCTCATCACTTTTCTTCTTATGACAGTCTTTAACCATATGTCCAGGTTGACCACAATAAAAACAACTCTTTGACTCATTCCTATCAGATTGCATACCTTGATTTGGAGATTGTCTTCTCTGTGATGAACTGCCTCTCTGCCATGAACTGCCTCCTCTGCCTCTTACTCCCAATCTCCCTCTTGCAGATCTATTATTTGACCACAGTGCCAAATATTTACTCTAAGGCTTCAGATTCCCACGCCTCTCTTCCTCTTGAAACAAAATACCAGTCAGTTCATCAAACGTAGGAGGTTTCTCCCTTGCTGCAAGACCTGTTATGAACATATGATAGTCTTCTAGCATACCATTTAAGGTAATAGTCACTAGATCAGTATTCGAAACAGTTTCCCCTATATTTACTAGCTTGTCTTTCACCTCTTTAATGCGACCCAAAAATGAACTAACAGATTCATTTCCATCCATCTTAATGCCTAGCAATTTAGTTTTCAGGAACAAAATGTGATTTGTGTTGCTAGTTTCATACAATGATTTAAGAGTTGTCCATGTTTCAACAGAAGTTGTAGCGTCTCTAATATGTGGAATTATGCTATCTTTAAATGACATGCGCAACAATACCTTTGCCTTGTTTTCGCGCTTCTCCCAGTCTTGGATCTCTGCTGCTGTCGCACCTGCAGCTGCATCAGGTTTCAGTTTAGTTCCATTCACAATGTTTTAGACACCATAGCCCTCCATGAGCGTCTAAATCTTGAATTTCTAGTGAATGAAGTTTGATCCATCTAACTTGTTGGCTTCGTTGAGGTAGGTCTCTGCCAGCGGATTCACCATCGCTGCAATTTAGTCTCTGCAAGAAAATCACCAAGGATATGCAACTTTTTTTTTTCTTTGTCTTTGAATCCACTGATCCAACTCTATCTGTGTTCTCCAATGAATCTTCTAATCTAATGCACTTCAGATCTCCTCACATATAAAAACTCACAATCATATGTATAAAAAGGAATTTTTTTTTTTTAAAAGAAATCCTTTTTAATACACATACATCCACTTGTAAATAAAATCTCTACCTCACTCATCACAAAGGTAAAGTTTAAACCTTAGACCTTACAAAGGATCCACTCCACTTTAATAAGAAAACTCCACCTTTAATAAAAGA
Organism: Picea engelmannii; assembly: GCA_009831015.1. NCBI lineage: Eukaryota > Viridiplantae > Streptophyta > Pinopsida > Pinales > Pinaceae > Picea > Picea engelmannii. The sequence goes on along the minus strand of ML808320.1, from coordinate 44,237 downwards.
CTTTATACTTCAAGCTTATTTAAATGCTCCTTTACCACATGGAATAAGCCACGACCCAATAAAAAATATATATAAACAATATATATATTTTACCACACTTTACCACTTAAACTCATTACCTCATTTTCTCCACGGATGCAACTGGTTTCGAAAAAATAAAAACTCGTGCTTTCCAACTTTGAAAACTCACGCATGCAATTCCAATTTGCCTTCACTCCACGCATGTGAATTTTACTCACACTTCAAAACTCCACTCATGCATGCAAACTACCTCCACGCTCACGCATGCAAATCCGAAATTAAACTCACGCAACAAAGTCCATGCATGCAAGAATACTCACCAGGTCCACTCAAAGGCAAATACACAGTAGAGAGACCGCACTCAGGCACCCTCAACAGCAAATGCTCCACGCAGTAAATCGGTCACCGCAACAAACTCTCCATGCATATGCTGGAAGCAAGCATCAATCTCTTTAGCAGATCGCGCAAGAACAGGGACGCTCCACACAAAACTCAGCAGTTAGGTCCTCCTCAAAACGATCCCGCAGACCACAGACCACAACAATCCGTCTCTTTCCTTCTCGCTCTGATACCAAGATAAAATATACGAACCAAACAAACATGGTGAGGCTCCGATCACTTCTTATTATTCAATGAAGACGGATTACATCTTTATATAGGAAAAGACTCTCCCGAGTCGGTTACATGCAAACCAAAGATGAATGAACTCTTAACTAAGAACTGACTCTTAACACACCTACAACTGACTCTCACAACTGACTCTCACAACTGATGCTTATAACTGGCGCTTACAACTAGTGTTTTCTCCATTATTTCCAAGTTAATCAAGTAGTATATTTCCTTAACTCGAATATCATTACTATATTCGACATTCCTAAATGTTTGGTCTTCGATAATGCTTCTTAGTTTTCATCCCTCGATATGATTTTTTTTTGCCTTGGAAAAAGGGATCAAATTGAAATATTCTGAAAGCTACTACCCCCAAGGAAATTCTCTAGCAGAACCAACAAATAAAAATTTGATAAAAATTATCAAGAGGACAGTTTCTAAAAACCACAAAAATTTCCACAACACGCTTTTTAATGCACTCTAGGATGATAGGGTGACACCAAAAACCTCTGTTGGTAATTTCCCTTTCTTTCTTGTTTATGGAAGAGAAGTGATTCTCCTTCCATATGTTCTACTTCCCTCTCTGTAATTAACACAAAAAGTTCAAGAAGAGGAATGTCCTCCTCTTAAAAGTCGGATCAATGCCTTATTAAAACTAGAGGAAGTAAGAGAACAAGCAAAGAAGACGCTGGATCAACATCAACAGATTGTGAAAAGCTGGTTCGATTCAAATTCTTCTCCAGATAGGAACTTTGAGGAAGGAGATTTGGTTCTCAAATGAGATAAACCTCACCAGGGGAAAGGGGAACACACCAAGTTCCAAAAACTATGTTTGGGACCTTTCGTAATCGCTGAAAAACTCGGTCCTAACTCTTTTCATCTACACAATTTGGAGGGACAACCAACCACCTTCCCGGTGAATGGCCAAGCTCTAAAAAGGTATTTTTTCTGATGATTCTAGATTCACCTCTGTACATATTTTCTTTTTAATTTTCTTTTTTTTTGGATTTTGGTTCTTTTCATTTGGCTTGTTTTCCCTGCTTTCTAAATAAATTTATGTGTGTGTCACCTTTTAGTTCACGAAGGGAAACCAGAATGCCTGGTTATGCAGCAATAGTCAATGTCTTTTCATAGCATCAATGTTGTAAATTTTTGAAACACAGACTAGCTAAGGAAACTTTATGTTCGAAGTAGGTTTCATGCTTTCACTTTATAATCATGAGCATACACGATCATCATTAAAGCTCTTTACGTTGTCCCTGTTTTTAAAGAAAACAACTCAAGTATGCTTTCTTGTCATTGAAAAGTTATTCTTATGAGAAAACTAATTTCAGATCATAATGAAGGTTATCGAGCAAAAAATTAAGGCTAGAAAATATCAAGTGTTCTAAAAACCAAAATTTTCAGCATGACCCCTCTCTTCTGAAGATCATTAAATTTATCAAACTGTATCTAGAGAGTTGCGGGAAGTGTTTGTAAACCTGACGAGATACTGAACAAGTCTTCTGGCAGTGAGTAAAAGCATGCATGATTTCAAGAAAAATTGGTTGAGGTACTGAACAGGCCTGCTGGAAACGAAGCAATGTCAGGTTTAAGAAAATTATCAGGTATACATTTTTATATTAATCGTAAGTGCCCTTCATTTTGATGTGACAATTCTTGGACAGGGTAGAGGCATCCGAGTGGGTTAATTGACATCCCTGCCAAGGCTATGGATTTCTAATGGAAAAAACAACCTTGTCAATAGTATAATATCCATTGACTTGAATATCGTTGCTTGCGTAATTAAAATTTGTCACTAGATTTCATTTGAACACAGAGACATCTGAAGTTGGATTGTGTGATTTTTTTAGAATTTGATTGGGATGCTTGATTTCCTTTCAAATGTTATTTAATCTTTAATCAGTCCTAACATGAACTCGTTGGTGATGCAGAGATAACTACTTCTCCCAGTAAGTCGCCATTGTTCGAAGCCCTACATATTTTTTTTAGTTTGAACGAAAAACGACACTTCCTATAGCTTCCTTCACCTCATTATGTAAATATTACTATTTGAGGGTGATTATTGGATTATAAAAAGACGTTCAATTATTCTTGTTTTATTTTTATCTTGCATTTTCATGCTTGATTCATGACTGAAAGCATGAATCAATCATGGAAACTTAATTTCGTATTATATCCCTATTTAAAGCCTGGTTTTTAAAGGTTCATGGTGATTACTTCATATTTCTTACTTGAATAATTTTCCTTTCGAGTTTATCAAATATCTTTATAATGCTTGTGTTGATTTGCATTTGGACTGTAACCTTAATTATTTGAATCCTTTGTTAATCATCTATAAAGCCAAATATCGATTCACATTTGGATTGTAAAAACATATCCATTCCAACCCTTTGCAAATCAACTATATCCATTACATGACATGGGAATTAAATGCACCAGAACCGTATCATGTCCTTCAGTTTGGATGGTAGAATGAATTGACAGGCTTCTCATTACGAGTTAAGGGTTTGTATAGTGCTATGTAATAGGGGATTTCATTACCTGGAGTGTTTAAAATCCATAACCGAGACCTTCATGTGTATGTTGTGATCGCACAGGTGTTCTACTTGTTTTGTTTCCATAGTATCCCCTCAAACTTGTCCCTGTTACTTCTGGCATCTAAATCCACAGTAGAGTGAGTCGCCCTTGTTACAATATGGTCATACCGTTAATGGCTCCTGTAGTCTGAATAGAGCTAAATGGATCTCAAGTGTTGTTGTTCCATGATGATGTGGTTGAATATTTGAAAGGCCAGGGTTGGGATATTTTCATTAAGAAGTTCAAAGGGTATAACCTTCACGTTGTCAAAGAATTCTCCCAAAATTTTGATGGATACAGAGAGAAGGTTGGTGATATTTAGTTGGAGGTGAATGAAGAGTTTTTAAGTGAAGCAATGGGGCTTCCTCTCTCCGGTTAGAAGTGGTTAAGAACTCAAAGATTGACGAAGTGCCTTGGAGTCTTTTCACGACCTCCAGAAAGATTGATTGTTGTGAGAAAGGTATTCCTATTTCCTTGCTTAAGGTTATGTGGCATGGTCTGTTATCAGTTCTTAAAAAATTTATTACCTAGGAGGGCTGATATGGACTAGTTTTTCTTTACCATGTGTGATTTCTTATGAATTTTATAGGCTTCCATTTAAATGTGTCGTTTTATTTGCTAAGAAGTCTGTACAAAATGTCGAAAAGATACAAGAAGTAGAGCCTCAACTCTAGCCTCTTTCACCATGGTTTAATTAAAATACTGTTGGTTCATCGTTTGAAAACCTCGGGTGATGATTGAGATGGGTTCTTAGCTCGAAACGGTTTTATTACAGCCCTTCTTAAAGAAACCCCTGTGTTGTATAAGCCTATCATAGAGAAAAGTTTCAATTTCTCAAGTGACAAACTAGATCCTTTGAAGATGAGCCCTCGTGACAAGGTAACAACTGGTTACTCTTCAGTTGAACAACAAAAGGTCAATTTTAAGTTAAATGATACCATTGTGCATGACTTATTTGTTGACCCTAACGCTAATACGAAACCCTGTATTGCCAAGTCTCGCAAAAAAAAGCATGCAATGGTAGGGTTTCGAAATAAGAGGTCTGGTCGACTCATTTCAAGAAGTATGCATAATCGATCTAAGACTCATGTGAGATCGATCAACCTGATTGAGATCCATGAGGATTCAGATCCTGAAATTGAGAATTTCCTTGCAGACGAAAATCTCGACTGTCATAAGTCGAATCTTAATCAGCCTTTTGACTATGTTACAATCTCCCACCATGTCTCGAGGGTATCAAAGATTTTACTGGTATAAATCTTGGTCAAGGGCTAGAAATAGGTAGTGTTGATGTTCTTACATCCAACTATACGATATATCGATAGGTTAATCCTTCCGTGCATTGCGAAGTCTTCTTGCATTGGATTGAACAATATTGTAAGGACATTCCCCTTCTACAATCAAGGATTAAAGCTCTCACAAACCACAATGAATTTCTCATAAAATAAAACTGTGACCTCACGGAAAATGAACAGAGACAAGCCAAGCATCTCAAAAAGATAGGCAACATTGTGATAAAGAATGCAGACAGTGTGAAAGACATAATAAATTCTAAGATATCTTGATCATTTTTTGTTATGAGTTAAATGGTAAGACGATTCTTATTATAGTCATGTTATTTTTATTAAAATCAAATTGGTTCAACTTGGATTTATTTTACCAATATAAGACTGGCTACAGAATCGAGATATTTTGTAGCCAAGTCATTTTCATATAAAATTTAGTAATTATTTTTTAATAAAATATTTAGCTTGTTCTCATTTCTCTTTTTTAGGACATGGTATATCTGATGCTGATCTTATGGGATAGAAAATGATCGATCTAGTTGATTAGTTATCTCCTTTTGTGTATTTTGTAAATAGGGAAATTTTTCATGAATTTTTGAAGATACAATTTGACCATGGGTGGCTGTAGACCGCCATATTTGTAATGTTTTGATCTTATGAGATCTGATATTATCCTCAGAGATAGGGAGATCATATTTCCCAAAGACACTTTAAAAACAATGCATTTTGTAATTGACAGGCATATTGGCCTAGAGCAGAAGATGGACAAATGATTCCAAGACTAAATGAAACAACGCATATGCATTTTTGGATTTAGCCTTTTGTGAATGATGTTTTCATTGATGTTTTGTTAATCCTTGTATATTAATAGGTCATGTAGCTTTTTACTCAATGATATATTATGTTTGGGATACTTATGTTATAAATATCAACCATAATTTTCTGCTCTAGATATTGACACTGTGATCATCTCTTTAATTTGAATGACAAGATTTTTCTTTGATTTTTAGTTAAATAATGAAATGCAATGTGTTACACTCAGAATTATCTTACTGTAATCACTTGTGATCATAAGATCACAGGGTTTATTTGTATTATCTATTCTGTTATTAAATTTCAGTTATGAGGACATGTTATGAATTTATTCATAACATTTGCACTATAATTCTATTGCAGATTTATCTCGTAGGTGCGGTAGCTGGATGCTTCTTATTCACATAGAATCCCAGATACATTTCACAAATTAACATCAGGTTAGCTCCTTTATGTTTCTAATTTTTGTCAATTATGGATAGTGAAACCAAAAAGATTAGATCAGCTTTTGACTATCTCAACATCTGTGTTTCATAGTCTAGTTATTTCATGATTTGTTAGATTAATATAGAGAAAACAAAAAATATTTGAATGTGATTTCTTTATCTTCTTCTCAAAAGAAATTATTTTCACATTGATTTCGTGAGTTTCCAGTAACACTTACAACCTGTAAATGTTGTTCATAAATGAGATTTTTATGTTTTCCTGTTCTTCTTAAACACATTTAAAATAGTTATATCAGAGTAAGTATNNTATATATATATATATATATATATATATATTATAGTTGTTAGCATTAGTTAGTTATTCCTTTCTTTTCATTTTCATTTTTAGGATTTTAGATTGGCTAACGGATCCATTAGACCTGTCAGAACGAGTTACACCAAATGGCTTGGGTTACTTAGACAACCCCTGATCAGACTTGTTCTCCCAGTTGACGAATGGTCAATTTCAACAGTCAAAAAATGACGCTAGAAGGAGGGCCTGAATACAATTTATGTCACGTGGAAGTCATAAGACTCCTCCCCACATACTCGCACCCCTGTAGTAACACACAGTCGTCTGAACAACAACATTACTTTTGAAACAACAACTACCTCAAACGATAATATTGAGTTTCCCATTGAACCAGTAAGACCAGCTCGTCATGGGGCTGACGTACAAGAAATTGTTTGTCAGTCACTTATAAGGACACACAATTCTTTGGCTCGTATCAGGCAACCTGGTAGGCCTCTCAATTAACCTTTAGATTTCTCAGACATTTGAGAACAACTTGAAGGCACTGGTGTGCTTTTAAATCCTTTAGAGGATAAAACTATAGTCCTGTCAAAACCCCTACTCTTGGAGTTGGAGGATCCAGTATCCTGCCTTCCCCACCTGGTTCATCTCCATCCTCTTTGAGAGGAGAGTCATCTAACGAGGGCAGTTCCTTGTGTGAGACAACTCGGCCTTCGACACCACCTACACCCATGGAAATCCAAAACAATCCTTCCAGACTCTGGCTCAATCAAGATGTCGTGTCTCTACCTAGACCTCAACACCCACAGCCGAAACATCTGGAGAAATGGTTACCTAAATTTGATCCGGATTCTAAGCAATCTTTCGAAGATCACATAAAGAAGTTTATGTTGGACATTAGACTTTGAAGTGTATAGAATGAAGACATAGTATGCAGACTCTTTCCTTATACATTTGAGTTAAATGCCTCCACATGGTATTTCGCCCAATAGCCCCAGACCATTGTCTCTTGGGACAAATTTGAAACCTACTTGTTAGAGAAGTTTGGAGATGATAAATCCCTTGAAGTCTTGGTTATGGAACTCTTCAGTCTAAAAATGAACCCTAAGGAGAAAGTAAAATATTTTAACCAAATATTCCTTACGTTAAAGAATCAAATTCCCATAGATTCAATGCCTGTTGAGAGTCTAATTTTTTCATATTACAACAAAGCCCTGCATAATAATATAGCAATTTGGGTTAAAAGTTCTAAAAAGTCTACATTGTTGGAAGCCTTCGAAGAGGCAAGACAGATTGAAAAGGATATACTAATCTTGAAAGACAATCTCAATAGTGAAGCTGAAACAACTTCATCCTCTAAAAAGAAAATAGAAATCCTTGCAAGGCCTCCCCCAACCAAAAGCCAGCCAGAAACTTTAGACCTGGAAATCTTGTAGAAAGCTTTTCAAAAACTATCAAATCAATTCGTTGACCTGAAGAGATCAGCCGAGGAGGAATCCTCAAGAAAAGGAATTTTTAAACCCCCTTTCAGAAAACATTTTTAAATCGGTCGAACCAGACCATTGAAGGTCTCAATTTCGAAATATTGCAGTACGCTTTGCAAACCATTCTTGAAGCACATGATAATTCTTTTCCCACTAAAAGTTTAGAAGACATAGTTGAAGAAGAAGTGGTTGAAGAAGAGGATTCATCTCCCAATATATTCAGACACTTTTTTGACAGTATTTTTCATGCAAACTTTGAAACTGTCCACCCTTACAACACGGGAAGAAAAATACAAAGCAAACCATCTTCTGAAATGAATAATAATGTGCTTTCAAAACAGTGGAAACAAGCTGAAATAAAACAAATTTTAGCAGCCCCAGTCTTGGAATATGACTTGATTGAAGGTCTGGAAAAATTGTGGGCTAATATTTTTGTTTACGAGCTTTTGAAATTTCTTCTTATTCTTCAGAAAATGCCCCAAAATATCGTAGAAAACAGTAAGAACAACGATCCTAGTAGCAAGAAGACTGCAAAAATCAGTTTTGAAATAGCCAAAATGATCCCCACTAAAATGACATATGAACTTCTGGATAAGAGGGATCTATCTAAAAAAACTGTATCAAATGTAGATAAAATTGTTTCAGGGACAACGACGAAAAATCAGCAGAATTCTGTTGTTAAGACACGTAAAAATGTCCTTCTTTTCTTATTAACTTTTGAAATTTTCAATACAAATGTACATAATTGCATGATGGACTCCGATGCATCATCAAATGTGATGCATTTATATGTTTGCCAAAAAAATAACGCAAAATTTCAACCTTCTAGTCTCAAAATCATTCAGCTCAATCGGGAGAACGTTAAGGTAATCGGTGAACTTAAGAATGTTTTGGTCAGGTTATATTCTAATCCTAAAGTTCACCAAATTATTGATATTATTGTTGCTAACATCCCAGAAGTCTATGGTTTATTTTTTAGCAGGGACTGGTCCAAGCAATTGCATGGCTACTTTGCCACATACTAGTCTCATTTGTGGTTTCCAGAAAATGGATAGCTAAACAAAATTAGGATAAACCATGAACGATATCTCAATCATACCATGACATATCTGAATGATCCGAATGAACCTTTTACTGCATCCACTAATTCATTCGAAATGTAGGGAATGCATACTTTCTTCAGTAACTTCATGACCGAAATCTCCCCCTTCGCAGATCCAAGGAAACAATCAGAACTCATGAACTGTATTCAGTCACCAGCTCTACCAAATATGCTGAACACTGCTAACAAAGCTCAGATATAGTCACTGTACTTCGACGGATCCAAATCCAAAGAAGGAGCCGGTGTAGGATGTGTACTCATCGACCCTGCAAGTAATAATACTTTCATTGCCTATCGATTAGAGTTTGAGTGCACTAATAATACTGATGAAACACTTCTACAAGGTCTTAAGAAAGTTTGGATATGGACGTAAGAAATTTAATGGTCTTCGGTGATTTGGAAATAGTGGTCAGATAGGTAAGAAACTCCATACATTACATGTCACCACATCTAAGAAGTTACCAAACCGAGGTATGGAGCTTGATACATAAATTTTTATCATTTAACATCAATTCCATTCCTAGACTAAGTAATTATGAGGATGGCCTATTGGCTAATGTCACTTCAAAACTTTTTCCCATAGAAGGTCTTTCTCCGAATGCATTTTCGATTGAATTATTATTCAGGTCGTCGAACACAAATAACATCACCAATTGGAGAGTGTTCGATGATGATCAACAGATCATCAACTTCTTGCATATGGAGGACACTTTCCAAGGTGCAATTATCGATGAAGGCACTCACGATGAAAACCTTTGCAACTTCACGGTAATATCAGATCCTAGATCTCCTAAATTAACATATGATCTGGTAAAATCTATTCCCAGATCCGTTGTAAGACTAGAAAAGTTTTATGATTTACATGATAAATTTAGAGGGTCAGTCAATTGTAAAATGAATAGTTCTTCCTTGAATTATGAAACGATAAATCTAGGAACTAAAGATAATCCACAAAATATCAATTTGGGAACGGGATGCTCTGAACAAGAACAATCTTCCTTTATAAAATTGTTTAAATAATTCAAGGACGTTTGTACCTGGACATACAATGATCTGAAAACATTTGATCCTAACATAATACAACATGTCATCCCCATGAAACCACACAAAAATTAATTAAGATGCACCCCAAATTGGAACTGATTGTCAAGAAAGAACTAAATAAATTACTAAATGCAAAGATAATTTTCCCAGTGAGACACACACAATGGGTGTCTAACCTAGTTCCTGTATGGAAGAGAAGTGTTGAAATTCGAATCTGTGTCGATTTTCGTAACTTGAACTGAGTGTTTGATAAAAAAAATTATCCTGTTCCCCCAGTAGAAAAAATTATTCAGCAGGTATCTGGTTCTGAACGACTGTCACTGTTAGATGGTTTTTCAGGAAACAACCACATCCTCATGTCTCCACTGGACCAGTTAAAAACCATTTTTCGTACCCCTGGGGCACTTATTCCTACAAGAAGATGCCTTTTGAACTCATAAATGTTGGAGAAACTTTCGAGAGAGCAATGGACATTGATTTTCGTGGCCTCATAAACCAATCAATAGTGGTCTATCTTGATGATGTTACTATTTTCTCCAAAAACAAGAAAGATCACTTGTCTCACCTTAGGACTATTCTAGAACAATGTCGCAAGTATGGCATATCTCTCAACCCTAAGAATTCAGTCTTTGCGGCGGAACAAGGAAAACTGCTTGAGTTCATAGTGTCCAGTGATGGAATGATCATTGATCCCGAAAGAACTCGAGCCATTGCCAAACTCCCCCCCCTTCCTCTAAAAAAATCATGCAATCCTTTTTAGGTTAGATTAATTTTGTCAGAAGATTTGTCTCGAGTTTCTCAGAAATGGTAAGACCATTACAGAATTTAATTAAAAAGGATTTTCAATATCGTTGGGGACCATAAGAAAGTGAATCCTTTGATTCTATCAAAAAATCCATAGTGGAAGCCCCTTCCTTGGTGAGCCCTTATTTCTCGCGAGATTTCACTCTTTACACTTTCACCTCCAATCATTCTTACGCTGTTGTGTTAACATAAAAAAATGTTGAAAGAAATGAAATCCCTATTGCCTTCATGGGCTTAGATTTTAAAGGGTATGAATTGAATTACCCAGCTACAGATCAACATGCGTATGCTTTTTTCAAAGCTATGAAACACTTTCAGTCGTATCTATTGAAATCCAGAACTAAAGTCATCGTTCCTGACCCTGCCGTAAGAAACTTATTAGTAAAAAAGGAATTGGGAGAAAAACAGGAAAATTGGATGACATTGTTACAAGAATACGACCTCGAAATAACTCCTGCACAAATTGTTATAGGTCAAGGCCTATGTAAACTAGTAGTTGATTCAGTTGGAGAATAGGAAAGTCAAATTAATATCTCAACTGTAAATCAGCCCAATCAAAATCATATCTGTTGCACATAAGCTGTTGCTAATTCTTGGTATGATGATATAAAATTTTATTTGACACATGGATCTTCTCCTCGCTATATTGATCCTAAAAATAGAAGAGCACTCAGGTTAAAATCTGCATCTTTCCAGCTCATAAATGATGTATTGTTTCAAAAGAATTTTGACGGTGTTCTTATACGTTGTTTAGAAAAAGAAGAATCAGAAAAAGTGTTATCTAAACAACATGTAGGTGAAGCTGGTGGACACTTTGGTGGAGACACCATTGCTCACAAAGTGTTAAGAGCTAGGTACTATTGTCCCACGTTATTTAAATATGCCCATGCATTATGTCGTAAATGCATAATCTGCCAAAAGGTTGCTCGACGAGTGAAAAAGGCACCATTCCCTTTGCAGCCTGTTACTGTGGGTTCACCTTTTTAGCAGTGGGGTATCGACATCATAGGGCCAATTAACCCTACTTCTTCACAACAACATAAATATATCATTACAACAACAGATTATTCTACCAGATGGTCTGAGGCTGCACCTTTGAAAGTGGTAAACACTAATCAGGTAGTATCTTTCCTTAACTCGAATATCAGTACTAGATTAGACATTCCTGAATGTTTGGTCTTTGATAATGATTCTTACTTTTCATCCCTCAATATGATTGTTTTTTCCTTGGAAAAAGGGATCAAATTGAAATATTCTGCCAACTACTACCGCCAAGGAAATGGCCTCGCAGAATCAACAAAACAAATTTGATAAACATTATCAAGAGGATGGTTTCTGAAAACCAAAAAAATTGGCACAATGCACTTTTTAATGCACTCTGGGTTGATAGAGTGACACCAAAAACCTATGTTGGTAATTCCCCTTTCTTTGTTGTCTATGGAAGAGAAGTGATTCTCCCTCCAGATGTTCTACTTCCCTCTCTGTAATTAACGCAAAAAGTGCAAGAAGAGAAATATCCTCCTCTTGAAAGTCGGATCAATGCCTTATTAAAACTAGAGGAAGTAAGAGCACAAGGAAAGAAGAAGTTGGATCAACATCAACAGATTGTGAAAATCTAGTTCAATTCAAATTCTTCTTTAGATAGGAACTTTGAGGAAGGAGATTTGGTTCTCAAATGGGATAAACCTCATGAGGGGAAAGGGGAACACACCAAGTTCCAAAACCTGTGGTTGGGACCTTTCCTAATCGCTGAAAAACTAGGTCCTATCTCTTTTCATCTACACAATTTGGAGGGACATCCAGACACTTTCCCGGTGAATGACCAAGCTCTAAAAAGGTATTTTTCTTGATGATTTCAGATTCACCTCTATACATATTTTCTTTTGTTTTTAGGATTTTGGTTCTTTTCATTTTGCTTGTTTTCCCTGCTTTCTGAATAAACTTATGTCTATGTCACCTTTTAGTTCATGAAGGGAAACTAGAATGCCTGGTTATGAAGCAACAATCAAGGTATTTTCAGAGCATAAATGTTGTAAATTTTTGAAACGTAGACTAGCTAAGGAAACTTTATGTTCAAAGTAGGTTTCATGGTTTCACTTTATAATCATGTGCATACACGATCATCATTAAATCTCTTTACGTTGTCCCTGTTTTTAAAGAAAACAACTCAAGTATGCTTTCCTTTCCTCGAAAAGTTATTCTTGTCAAAAAACTAATTTCATATCATAATGAAGGTTATCGAGCGAAAAATTAAGGCTAGAAAATATCAAGTATTCTGAACACCAAAAATTTCAGCATCACCTCTCTCTTTTGAAGATCATTAAATTTATCAAATTGTATTTACAGAGTTGTGGGAAGTGTTTGTAAACCCAATGAGATATTGAATAGGTCTGATAGAAGCAGGTAAATGCATGCATTATGCCAAGAAAACTTCGTCGGGGTACTGAACAGGCCTGCTGGCAGCGAAGTAATGTCGAGGTCAAGAAAATTATCAGGTATAAATTTTGATATTAATCGTAAGTGCCCTTCATTTTGAATTGACAATTCTTGGATAGGGTAGAGGCATCAGAGTGGGTTAATTGACATCCCTACCAAGGATATGGATGTCTACTAGCAGCAATGGCCTTGTCAACATTATCATAGCCATTGACTTGAATATTGTTTCTCTCGTAATTAAAATTTGTCACCGGATTTCATTTGAACACAGACACATCTGAAGTTGGACTCTCTGATGTTTTCATAATTTGATTGGGATGCTTGATTTCCTTTCAATTGTGCTTTAATCTTTAATTAGTCCTAACATGAAATTGTTGGTGATGCAAAGATAACTGCTTCTCCCAGTAAGTCGCCACTGTTGGCAGCCCTACATATTTTTTCTAGTTTGAATGACAAACGACACTTTGTATAGCTGCCTTCACCTCATTATGTAAATATTACTATTTGGGGGTGATTATTGGATTATAAAAAGACATTTCATTATTCTTGTTTTATTTTTATCTTGTGTTTTCATGCTTGATTCATGACTGAAAGCATGAATCAAGCATGGAAATTTAATTTCGTATTATATCCCTATTCAAAGCCTGGTTTTTAAAGGTTCATGGTGATTACTTCATATTTCTTACTTGAATAATTTTCCTTTTGAGTTTATCGAATATCGATATAATGCCCATGTTGATTTTCATTTGGACTATAAGCTTATTTATTTGAATCCTTTTTTAATCAACTATAATGCCAAATATCAATTCACATTTAGATTGTAAAAACATATCCATTCCAACCCTTTGCAAATCGGCTATATCCATTACATGAAATAGGAATTAAATGCACCAGAACCATATCATGTCCTTCATTTTGGCTGGCAGAATGAACCGATAGGCTTCTCATTACGAGTTAAGGGTTTGTATACTGTTATGTACTCGGGGATTTCATTACCTGGAGTGTTTAAAATCCATAACCAAGACCTTCATGTGTATGTTGTGATCGCACAGGTGTTCTACTTGTTTTGTTTCCATAGTATCCCCTTAAACTTGTCCATGTTACTTCTGACATCTAAATCCACAGTAGTGTGAGTTGCCCTTGTTACAGTCTGTTCATACCCTTAATGGCTCTTGTAGTCTGAATAGAGCCGAATGGATCTAAAGAGTTGTTGTCCCATGATGATGTGGTCGAATATTTGAAAGGCCAGGGTTGGGATATTTTCATTAAGAAGTTCAAAGGGTATAATCTTTGCGTGGCCAAAGAATTCACCCAAACGTTTGATGGATATAGAGCGAAGGTTGGTGATATTTAGTTGGAGGTAACTGAATATTTTTTAGTGAAGCATTGGGGCTTCCTCTCTCCAATCAGAATTGGTTTAAGAACTCGAAGATTGACAAAGTGCCTTGGAGTCTTTTCATGACCTCCAGAAAGATTGCTTGCTATGAGAAAGGTATTCCTATTTTATAGCTTAAGGTTAGGTGGCATGGTCTATTATCATTTCTTAAACAATTTATTACTTGCGAGGGCCACTATGGCCTGATTTTTCTTTACCATGTACGATTATTATGAATTTTATAGGCTTCCATTTAAATGTGTCGTTTTATTTGCTAAGAAGTCTGTACAAAATGTCGAAAATATACAAGAAGCAAAGTATCAACTCTAGCCACTTTCACCATGGTTTAATTAAAATACTATTGGTTCATCATTTGAAAACCTTGGGTGATTATTGGGATGGGTGCTTAGCTCGAAACGGTTTTATTACAACCCTTCTTGCAGAGACTACTGTGTTGGATAAGCCTATGATAGAGAAAAGTTTCAATTTCTCAAGTGATAAACTAGATCCTTTGAAGACAAGCCCTCGTGATGAGGTAAAAATTGGTCACTCTTCACCTGAACAAAAGAAGGTCAATCATGAGTTAAATGATATCATTGTGCATGACTTATTTGTTGACCCTAACACTAATACAAAATCCTGTATTGAAAAGTCTCGCAAAAAAAACATGCAATGGTAGGGTTTCTAAATAAGAGTTTTGGTCGACTCATTTCGAGAATTCTGCATAATCGATATAAGCCTCATGTGAGCTCGATCAACCGATCAATATCCATGAGGACTCAGATCCCGAAATTGAGAATTTTCTCGCAGAAGAAGATCCTGACTGTCATAAGTCAGATCCTAATCAACCTTTTGACTATGTTAACAATCTCCCACCATGTATCGAGGGTAGCAAGGGGTTTACAGGTATAAATATTGGTCAAGGGATGGCAACAGGTAGTGTTGATGTTCTTACATCCAACTATACGCTACATCGACAGGTTACTCCTTTTGTGCATTGCGAAGTTTGCTTGCATTGGATTGAACAATACTTTAAGGACATTCCCATTATACAAGGAAGGATTAAAGCTCTCTTAAACCACACTGAATTTCTCATAAAAGAAAACCGTGACCTCAAGGCAAATGAACAGAGACAAGCCAAGCGTCTTAAAAAGACAGACAACACTGTGATAAAGAATGCAGACAATGTGAAGGACATAATAAATTCTGAGATATCTTGATCCTTTTTAGTTATGACTTAAATGGTAAGACGATTCTTATTACAGTCATGTTATTTTTTTTAAAATCAAATCGATTCAACTTGGATTTCTTTTACCAATATAAGACTGGCTACAAAATTGAGAGATTCTGTAGCCAAGTCATTTTCATATAAAATTTAGTAATTATTTGTTAATAAAATATTTAACTTGTTCTCATTTCATTTTTTCAAGACATGGTATATCTGATGTTGATGTTATGGGATGGAACATGCTCGATCTAGTTGATTAGTTATCTCCTTTTGTATATTTTGTAAATATGGAAAACTTTCATGAATTTTTGAAGATACAATTTGATCATGGGTGGTTGTACACCCCCATATTTGTAATGTTTTGATCTTATGGGATCTGATCTTTTCCTCAAAGATAGGGAGATCATATTTCCCAAAGACACTTTAAAAACCATGCATTTTGTAATTGACAGGCATCTTGGCCTAGAGTAGAAGATGGACGAATGATTCCAAGACTAAATGAAACAAAGCATAAGCATTTTTGGCTTTAGCCTTTTGTGAGTGATTTTTTCATTGATGTTTTGTTAATACTAGTATATTAATAGGTATTGCAGTTTTAGATTCAATGATCTATTATGTTTGGGATACTTATGTTATAAATATCGTCCATAATTTGTTGCTCTAGATATTGACACTGTGATCATCTCTTTAATTTGAATGACATGATTTCTCTTTGGTTTTTAGTTGAATAATGAAATAAAATGTGTTACACTCAGATTTATCTTACTGTAATCACTTGCGATCATAAGATCACAGGGTCTATTTGTATTATCTGTTCTGTTATTAAATTTTAGTTACTAGGACAGGTTATGAATTTATTCAGAACATTTTCATTATAAGTCTATTGCATATTTATCTCGTAGGAGCAGTAGTTGGATGCTTCTTATTCACATAGAATCCCGGATACATTTCACAAATTAACATCAGGTTAGCTCCTTTATGTTTCTAATTTCTGTCAATTATGCATAGTGAAACCAGAAAGTTTAGATCAACTTTTGACTATCTGAACATCTATGTTTCACAGTCTAGTTAATTCATGATTTGCTATATTAATATAGAGAAAAAAAAATATTTGAATGTGCTTTCTTTATCTACTTCTCAAAAGCAATTATTTTCACATTGATTTTGTGAGTTTCTAGTAAAACTCACAACCTGTAAATGTTGTTCATAAATGGGGTATATATATATATATATATATATATATATATATATATATATATATAT
>ML808320.1:0-10188 GCA_009831015.1 Picea engelmannii | reverse complement strand
AATTATATAAACATCCCCTATGGGATTTTTTGGGGGTTCTTCTCCATTTACTCTTACATTCTTTCCTTGGGATTCTTCCTCATTCACTCTTTCTATTTCATGTGCTCTTGGTTGGAGCATGCAAATGTGACTAGAGGAGGATAGCCATTATGGGATGGATGTGAGGAATTAATGATCATTCCAGGTTGGAAGGGATGCCTATGAGAATGGTATTGATGGTAGTTTTGAAAGAACTTCCACAACTGAGAATCCTTGGAGTTTTCAGCATGGATATTTCCTGACCAGTAGCATTGGAGCCCTGGAGATAAATGGAACAAGCTGAGGGTCTGCATGGCATAGAAAGGGGTTCATTTATTTGGGTTGTCTAGGTCGAAGGGGAAATATATATGAAAATTAGGATTGTTTTTTGGTTGGGAAAACCTAAGAGATAATTAGCCAACTATTGTATGTTTTAGATTTTTCCTAGGAAATGTCCTTGTGGATTCATAGCCCTAGCTCGAGAGTGAATTTTTGTTGATAATTCTAACAATAGTGCCTATGGTTGAGAGGAATGTCCTTGGTCTGCATCAAGTTGGTGTTGGTTTAATTAAAGATAAGTTCTCTTTGTGTTTTCTGCATAAATTATATTATGTTGTGTATATTTTTCTTTGAGATGTATTTTGTGTGTGCATGCTTGCTAGTTATTGTTGTGCATGACACATTCTTCATTTCATGGATGGTTTAGCATGAATATTGATTACTACATGTGTGTTTATTTCATTCTTTCATGCTTTATTTCAAATTAATTATTACCATAATTTGAGATCGGTTTTGAAATGTGTTTTTGAGGTAGCATTCCTAGCTTGCTGGTGGCTGGGTATTTTACAGTCTTGGAATTCTCTAGATCTTTTCTTGAGGACACTATTTCTTCTTCTAGTTTGTCATAGATGTTCTCCTTTTATTTTATCCAATTCATCAATATTTCTGCCCTTGTTTTGGCCTCTTCTAGATGAATTTTTAAGTTGACTATATCTTCACAAATCTAATTGTCTTTTTCTTTATAAAATTGTAAATTTTCTTTTCTTAGTCTATTCTTTTTCTTGAGTCAAGATATTTCTTCCAGAGCACTAATGAGCTCTCCTTCCATGTCTACTATAGCTTCACACTCTTTCGTGTTTATTTTTTCTTGACTAGATTTTTTTTTCTTCAAAGTGATGAGAATTTCTTCATCTTGAATTTTATCTAGATTATATTCTTGTTCTTTAGTGTCGAAAGAGTTGCTGCTATCCTTTTTTGAATATAAAATATTTATTTTAAAATATTTTTTCTTTTTAGACTCCCTAGGTTTATCCTTGCCTTTTCCCTCTTTTTCATTGGTGTTGTTTTCTTTGAAGGGATATTTAGATGAAAAATGACCAACATTAAAAAAATGAAAGAATTTGAATGGTAACATACCTTTATATTTTTCGGATCCCCTCTTTAGTTTCCTTACAAAGTTAACTTCATATTCATCTTAGAAGTGTTCAGATGAATCATGATTTTGAGATGTTGACAATTTGACTGATGCGTTGAAGACTATGTCCTTTATATATGGTTTTTCTTCCCTAGTCCTCATCTCATAAGAGGTTGGAATTCCATGAAACATTTCCATAGTCAGTTTATCTAGTTTTTCTTCTATAGTAGAAACCTTTGCATCAAGTCTTGAGGGAAGATATCTCAGTACCTTCTGAACTATTATAACTTCTTCAATATTCTCACCTAGCCATTTCATATTATTTATGGTCTCATATACTCTGAGAAATAAACCTACAACATTTTCATCTTCACTCATTCTTACGCTTTAAAATTGCATTATTGTAAGCTTGAAGTTTGACCAATTTTACTTTCACATCTCCTTCATAATTGTTTACCAGTTTGTCCCATATTTCCTTTGCGAATTTCAATTGCATTACATTGACAAATTTCATTTGGAAGAGTAGTTGGGATTTTACAACCATCTACCAAAATCTATCAAATTTCCATACCAAGAGACATCATGTAGGTCTTCATTATGATTTTCCAAAATGAAAAATTTGTTCCATTGAACAGAGGAGGTCTCATTGAAGAATAAGAATAATATTGACTTGAAATGCTTTCTGTGTGATCTTCCTTCCAGTCGTTAGGTTGTTATTGAAGGTACCCACACTCTGATACCAATTGTTGAAACTCAAAGAAATACTGAGGGGGAGGGTGAAACAATATTGTATCAGTTTTTACTAATTTATTTCCTTTCAATGATTGAGGTTATTTAGAAGTACTTACTTAATCATCAATACATGCATAAATCAAAATAAGAAAAAGAACATAGTACACCAACATTTTTACGTGGATACCCATTTTGGGAAAAAACCACAAAACATCTTTATTTATGTTCTTCTGTAAGCACCAACTTACAATTTATAATTTTTCTGCTCGACAGTCACCCACCCATCGTAAATAATAAGGACACCAATCCTCTTAGGAACCAACTTGTTGTAAATAATGAGGACACCAATCCTATGAAGAACCAAGTGTCTCAGATAATGAGGACATCGATCCTCTCAAGAACCAACCTTTCACAAATAGTGAGGAAAACAATCCTCATTGGGCTTCAACTCACCCTAGCACCACCCTACCACCTTGATTTTAGTTAAAAAAATTCTTCCAGAACTAGACATTTTCATGACTTTTCTCTACAATTAAGTACAATATATATATATCAAGTTCAATTCTTTTGAACATTTACAGGACCTTTTCCCCTCACTTTATCATTGCATCAATCGAATAGAGCGCATCCTTATTTATAATTTTTTTTCCTAAATTCCCCTTCTTGTTTGTGGACGCATAATAGTTACATTGTGGATATATTTTGATTGGATCAAATTCCTCTCAGTTACACTTCTGTCTAAATTAAGTACGTAGATGCATGGAAATTACGTTGTGGACATATTTTGACAAGATAAAAGTCACGTCACTTACACTTATGTCTAAATTTAGTATGTGGACGTGTGAAAGTTATATAATGGGAAAATCTTAACTAGATCAAGATCCAATTACAGCTAGACATTCTTTGAATAAATTGAATGGACCAAATCTTCCTACAAATGAGCTCCAGCTCATCTCCAACAAAAAAACTTAGTATTACCAGAACATCTCCTCATGAATGACGCAACAAATCACATTTTGGTATATAGAGTATATGTTGTGAAACTATAATAAGATCCCAAATCTCAAGTCACAAGTCTTCATCCCATCACATTTTCTCTATAGTGCACTCACCCAGTCGCTCTGTTCATACCATTGCATTCCACTCCATCTCTTGTTACACAGACTTCATTTCATCACACTCTACTACGTCATTCGCTGCACCGTATCAAGGATCCATACATAATTTATTCTGCACAATTTGCCACATAATTCATCGCATTCCATTTTGTTGCACTATTTTCACCTCGACACACTCCACTACACCATTCGTCACACTGATTCAAAGCACCCTACAAATTTTCTTGTGTTCCATTGATCCTTCTCAATGCTATTGATCCTTCCATCCTTTGATCCTTCTGCGCACTTCTATTTTCATCCTTTCACGACTTACTCTGTCTATGCAACACACTTTGTGCCATACTTTATGTATTATAATTGACCATGTCCATGACCACTTTCACATCAATGAAAACATTTGTGAAACAATGGTTCAACTAATCATGTAACTAAATGGTTCCATATTTTGTTTGAAATATTCTTGGAGATGAATTCCTAACCAGGAGATTTCCCTACGGGTGATATGATATATAACGTGGGCACTAGTAACAGGCCAAACTAGAATATGGCTTAGCAGGTAAGTAAATTCACTTGTATTATTTCTTCAACACATAAAATGTATATTCATTCCAATAAATAATGGTAGTGGAAACATGACATGTTTTTCTTATTGTGCAGATTAATGAACGAGGCATTGTACCAACAAGTCTACGAGTAATTCTATAGGTTGCACCGTATGGAAAGAAAGAGATTGATTAATACTTGTGCTCACTTTGATGACATCATGGATGAAGAGTAATTATAGAGAACTAAGTACTCCTCTTGAATAGGATAAACATAATTATAGACCAATATCTTGCATGAAGTAGAGAAGGTGTCTTGCTCAATGCTAACATTTGGTGATTGGTGACCATCAATATCATGCATAAAGCATCTTAGAATATGGTGTGTATGATAGGATGGCTCAAAGGAAATATTAGGATATGCAATACTAACAAAAATGTTAAAGAATTGATACTAAATCCATAGTTATCATTACTTCACCTCAAAATATGTCCACATTAGTACATTGTAATGCAGTCATCTTTTGTTAAGTTTCAAATGAAATATTTTATCATAAATTGTCCCTTGCCTCAATATGAGGTCAAATAAGAGGTAACCGTTTTGTATTGGAGGATATGAAGTGTCTAAGTTTTTTTATTGGAAAATATAATTTGCTTTAACTCCATAACTTAGGATAGAAAGTTAAAAAAAAAATTGGTATGCATGTTGAACTAATGTAAGAACCAAAAATGGTTTACTATAATCCATGGCCTAAAGGAAGGGACTAATAATAATGTGAAACATTGAAATTAATCTCACAAATAATTGTGAAACACAAAAAGATGATGTTGTAATGTTACATCAACTTTCTTAAATCAAATAATTTGTTTTTCATTTAATTTTCATTTATTAATTTTAAAATAAAATATTGATGAGTATTTTTAATAAAATGTATCTATAAATTAAAAAAACAAAAAATGCATTAATTGATAATTGTTGTTTTTTTAAGCTAAAAAGGAGCAAAAATTCTATTATATCACAAATATATTACAAATATCTAAACAGGGGGGTTTGCCAAATAACTAGAAACCATACCTTGAATTCATGTTTAGTCCCAAACCAAACCACAAAGTTAACACAATATCATCTAGAGTTCCAACTACATTCCTATGATTACTACGACCATGGCATATATTATGCATACCAAAAGACAAAACTAAACAGATCCAATAAAGAGACATTCCTACATGTAGACAAAGCTAGCTAGGCAAAACCGAACATAACCTTCAACCTAAATGGACACCCGAGAATAGGGAGTCCCTATCTTGGAACCCCAGTTGCTTCTTTACTCGATGGCCACATCTAGGCATTAGCATGCACTCTTGAAATTCCTGAGGTTGCTCTTCCTGTTCATCATCCACCACAATGGGGAAATTGAGCGAACTTGGAGGGCTCGAGCCAATTGTGCCCATCTATTTCTAGTCCAAAATTTTTTCGGTCTTAGTGACATGAAACTTAATACCATTTTATAAACTACAATAGAGTTCAAATTTACCGTCTAGGATATGAATAGTGCCGAGGAGTTCACCATGGTCATTCTTGGTCTTTCTAAGAGCCTGACCTATGAAGGACTTTACAATATAGTAAGCTGCCATAATCCTAAAATAACATGTGTTGCAGGATCAAGAATGAACTGGGTCTGGAAATAAATTCTTTTCATCCACCATAATTCCCTACTCCAAGGTTTCTTTGCATTGATTCTTAAATTTGTTCTCCATGGCTTCAACTGATTTAATTTCCTTTGCCAAAAATAAATCCTAGAACCTAGTTATTGCAACTTGGGATTCTTTCTTCACTCTTCTGGATCGACCATGACCTCTAGATGATTAAGATTCCTTATCATGGCATCCCACAAGGTGACTCTTTGTCTAATTTTTCCAGTTATGATCCATACTCAAACTGTTGTTTTTCTTGGGCTTAAAAATGTAGAGAAGATTAGAGGCTAGGGGGTAGAACCTTAATTGAAGGCTCAATACACTGGAATCGAATGAAATTTTTGCTCTTTTACTGCTTATAACCTAATCATTCTTGTGCCTAGGGTGGTACTTGTGATTGGGGTGGTTCAAAACCCACCTGAGGATCGTATATTTCACCATGATGATCAAGAACAGATGCGATCCCATTAACTCTGTTCTGACATCGTAAAGGCTCATCCTAATATGCATAATTCATTCTCCTAGGTTGGAAATGATTGATTTGTACCTCCTCCGATGGAAATATCATGTTTCCCTTGCATGAATATGATGGTTTTAACCATGTTGTGTACTACCCACCCCTTCCCTTTTAAAATCATAATATATTTCAGGAGGTGATGTACCATCATCCCCTCCATGCAGGAGATGCTTGGGACACCTTTCATACTTTCTGATATCGAGTCTCAAATTAATAACCTAAGCTGATGTCATTCCTTCCTTTGTATTTTCCATCCATGAGGAAAGGTCCATTTGGAATCATCAATCCAATTTATTTCCCACCCCTTCTGGAAGTGGGTCCTTCGACCACCAGACACAATCCTGATCATGCATTGTGACACATGTATTCACCATACATCCCATTCTAGATTTCACTTCCCTATGAAATATCGCTAGGATGATGGAAGCCAAAAACTTCACCATATTCCTGAGATATGCTAGCCCATGGCTCAGCCTCTAGTGTTGCAAAAACTTGTCAGGATGAACCTCGTTCAGAATTTTCCTTAGCACCAAGATAAGAAGTTGTGAATCCCCTTCCACCTCTAGGGTCTGGATCCCATATTTTTGTGTGATTTCTATTCCATGAAGGATTCTTTTTGCTTCCATTGAATTATTGGTTGAAAATCCCATCTTTGACACGTAGAATACAATCACCTCTCCACTTATGGTCCCTGAAGAGACCTACCATCCCTGCATCCCCTGGATTCCCCTTCGACACATCATCAAAATTTAATTTTAAGAAACCCTTCTATGGGGGAACCCAATGGTCTCTCATGTGAATGTAAGCCTGCTTCTTACCTAACTAATTTGTCTCAACACAAGATTCAAAATTCCATCTCTTGAATATGTGGGCCTATTGCCTTTCGAGTTGAAGGCATTGGGGAGATCAGGGAGTTTTTGTAATGGATTCCTCCACATTTGTAATGATGGTTTCCCATATTTCAGAATTGTTAAGTTATTTTCCCTTAAATATCCTCCTATTTCTTTCGTTCCATACATTCCACATGAGGAATCCCAGAAAGGCTTCCCATGCTCTATTTAGAATAGGGTTGGCATAGGGGCTATTGCTCTAGTACTCTATTGTTTCATGGATATTCTAGTTTCTTAAGTCTATTTTTCTGAAAAGAGACTCTCCACAGTCCCAAAGTTGGGTTGTGAACATGTTGGAACGTAGCAAGTGATCCATGGTTTCCATGACTTTCAAACATAGAACACACCTTGAAGGGCCTATGAATCCTCTACAAAGGAGGTTCTCTCGGGTTAGGATCTTTTTGATCACCATGAGCCACAAAATGCTTAACATTTTTGGCTAGAAGGTCACATTCAAAGATTTACCCCATAAAGGGAAATTATGTTGATCCTCTAATACCACCATTGGTATATAAGCCTCTTTCACCTTGAAGTTACCATCCCAAGTTCTTCCCCAACTTATGATGTCTTCTCCTTCCTGAATCTCCAACTAACATTCTATCATAACCTTCTGGCCAAATTTGTTGTAGACTCTGTCCACATCACATGCCATTCCTCTAACCATTTCTATATTTGTGCAAAGGGGTTTGTATTATCCTGATTTCCTTGCTAGTATTGGTGCACCTAAAGCCACCATTCTCTTTCCATTTTGTAATGAAGACTCTGCAGTTGATCCATGTTCCTTAATATAGGGAATTAGTCCCAAGAGTCCCCCCAGAAGAAGTTTGATCGACCATTATGCACTTCCCGAAAAATTGTTGTTGCACCAGAGTACAATTGCACTAAGCATTGTTCCATATCATGGAACTTGGCCTATCTCCATCTAATTTAATCAGGTCTTGTTGAGAATTCTTAGGAGAGTACTTATTTTCCATAGTTTTTCCCAAAGGGAATTGGTGGATTTAACCCATATCCACCATAGTTTCATCATCATGTATTTTCTTATATATTAGGGTTCCCTGAGGCCCATTCTTCCTTTTTCCTTGGGTTTACAAAGAGTTTACCAAGCCACTAATTCCCATTTATTTTTCTTCGTCGCCCCCCCCCGAAAAAACTTGGGTTGAATTAGCTAGATAATCTTGAGAAATTTCATGAGAGAATCCAAGATAAAAAAGACATATAGGGAGAAATATGAGAGGAAAAATGTGATCGGGAGGACTTTACCTGGTAGAAAAACAAAGCTATCAGTCCATCTATTAATTTTGGATTCCATCTTGGCAATGATTTCCTCCCAAGAAGGGTTATGGAGGGCCTTGGAGAGGAAGGGGGCTCCCAAATATTTGGTTGAGAGGGAGGAAGGTTGAAATCCTAAAAGGTTAGCTAGGTGTCTTTGGATCGGGAGGGGAGTGTTAAAGAAGAATATATGGGATTTTTCCTAGTTGATTGTGGTGTTCAAGGCCAGGTTAAAGAGGTCCAATATCCTTTTCAATGCTAGAGCTTCTTTCACCATGGGTAAACCCATCAACAACATGTCATCCACAAACTGGAGGTGGGATAGGGACTCCTCTTCAAAGTGAAG
The DNA here is from genome assembly GCA_009831015.1 of Picea engelmannii. Taxonomy (NCBI): domain Eukaryota; kingdom Viridiplantae; phylum Streptophyta; class Pinopsida; order Pinales; family Pinaceae; genus Picea; species Picea engelmannii. The sequence goes on along the minus strand of ML808320.1, from coordinate 1,644 downwards.
GATGATCCCTTTAATTCAATCGTTCCTTTTGGCTAGGGAGAGGCTGCCACCAAGAACTTTGAATAGAATGATGTAAAGGAAGGGTGACAGGGGATGTCGATGGTGAAGCCGCCTAGTAAGGTTGAAGGGTTTCAATGAGAATAAATTCATAAGGATAGATAAGAAGGTAGAAGAAACGAGGTTTAAGACCCAATCAACCCACTCCCCTCAAAAGCCAAATGCTAGCAGAATCTTCCTTAGGGAGTTCCATTTCATTCTATTGTAGGATTTAGACATATCTAATTTCATTATCATGCCATATTTTTTTGTCATTTTGAGTGTATGGATTACCTCATGGAAAACAAAAATCCCATCCAGTATTTGTTTGCCTTCCAAAAAACTCCCCTACTCCTACAAAATGATATTAGGGGGAAGAGGCTTAATCCTAGAAGCTACCAATTTAGAATCAATATTATAAATGACATTACATAAGGATATGGGTTGGAACTTATCTACAGAGTTAGAAACTTTTATTTTTGGGCTCAAAGTAATGAATGTAGCATTGAATGCCTAAAGAATGGTCCTAGAGCTACGTGATTCCTCTACCACCTCCCATATGTCAGTTCCAAAAATCGACCATCCTTCTTGGAAGAAGTCAATAGTGAAGCCATCTGGCCCAGGGGTTTTTCGTTGGGCCATGTTTTAACAATCCCTTATACCTCCTCTATGGTTGTTGGCCTCATCAATATCTAGTTATGTTAATGGGAGACCATCCTGGGGATGTCCTTGACAATTTTGGATATAGCTCCCCTCCTATTAACATCAGGTTCGGAGGGGAGATTCATGTAGTAATTGTTGATTAAGGTTGGTTATCATTGATGTCAACCCTTGAAGAAAGACCTGTAGCACAAAGGTTTGGGTAATGGACTCAATAGTGTTTAGTGTAAATATGACTCATTATTTTTTTGTCATGGTTGATAAGAAGTAAATATGGATGAACTCCATAGTGGTCCCCTTATGGTGAAAGCCCTCACGGGAAGACGCTTTGTGGAGTAAGAGAACCCATGCTTAATTGTGGAATAATGAGATGAAGGAAAGTGATTTTGTTAGGGAAAATATTCTAGATGGATATTTATTGTCATGTCATTTCCGGTGGTATGTGGAACGTCACATAATTCCTCAGGGTTAGAGAGTTATGGCCATGAGAAGTTGGAGACCCCAGGTTTGGGTAATGGACCCATGTTTGTTTGATGCGTAATGCTATGAGTTATGATATATTTTTAGATAATACTATTCTATATGGATAGTACATGTCATTCCATTTCTGATGGTATGTAGAACGTCACATAACTCCTCATGATTTGAGAGTTATGGCCTTATGAAGTTGGAGGACCCTCATATGTCATCTAGAAGCCCCAAAAGGTCAAAGGTCAAAGTAATCAAAGTGGTTTAAGAGATTTTAAAAGGTAAATAATAAAGTGAAGTAATGAGTGTACTATAATTCAAAGTGAATACAAAATAAATTATTTCAATAATAATTTTAATGGAGAAATTAGAATTGGACCCAACCCTAAAATAAGGAAAGTGGGGACAAGTGACCTAGAAGATGTTTTTAAGGAAGCTACTTGGAGAGTATAAATAAGAGGCAAGGCTCTCTCATTTGAA
>ML808319.1:287074-311763 GCA_009831015.1 Picea engelmannii | reverse complement strand
CTCCTATTAACACAATTTTTGCATCGTTGGAAAGGTCTCAATGTGTAGAATAGAGTCACTAAGTCTAAGCTATGTTGGGAAAGTTAAACCCCAAAAAAATATCATTTTATGCCTCAAAATGGCTCCGAAAGGTTTCAAACCCCAATTTTCCAAACTAGGACCTGCCACTAAAATGACCCTACAAGCTTATTCCTCCCATTTTTTCCACTCTAAAAGCATCGAGATAGATGAAAAATAGTATAATGATCCAATCTGGATCTCTTTGAACCTTTACCTTTCGAATAAAGGACTCTAATTATCATAATTAGGAAAGAAAGAATTTCCGAAACAAATTATCCAATATTTTTGTTATTATAGTGGTTCTACCTCTTTTGTTATTCCATGTAAGCATAGCTTCATTTGGATGGCCATTTGCAATGTTTAGATAGCTTACCATCTCATTCCTTTAGACAACTACTACAGAAATTCTTCAAATACTCTTTTTTTATTATTAAATTCATTATAGTGTTCAATTATTTATAAGAATCTAAGGGACTCTATCAACAATGATTATGAAGTTTCTTAGATTTTCCCAAAATCAAAGCTTTTGATTTATGTCAATGAGAGTATACAAATTTGTGAACAAATCCTCGTGTATCTTCAATATTGTTATAAAGTTTCTATAAATTATGTCAATGAGAGTATATAACTTTGTGAACAAATCCTCATATATCTTCAATAATGATATAAAGTTTCTATAAATCCACTAAACTTCTCTCTTCATTGTTGATCCTTATTAGTCCCTTCCCTTCAGGCTGCAGGGACTATTAGTAATTGATTTTTCATTCCCCTATTAGTACAGCATGGAAACCAAGCAATTTAACCAAAGTTTCAATCGTTTCATGCAATTTTCCAACTCATATTTATTTTATAACTCTAAGTTTTCAGTTTGACTCCTTATTTGGCCTCATATCAAGGCAAGGGGCTTCAAACTTAGGGAAATAGATGCTTGAAACTTGGTGAACCGGATATGTAGGAAGCAATGTGAATTAATGCTAAGTTTCAACTTAGCATCAATTCCAAACATTAAATGTCTAATATTTTCTTATGCATAACTCATAACCTTCTCTGGTGATAACTCATAACCCTCTTTGGTGAGCTACCAACCCTATGTCTGGTGAGATACCAAGTGCCATCCAACTTTCTCACTTGCATGTGGCTTGTTATCACTATAAGCATCTTTGCTAAGGATTTTGTTTCCTCCATTTCTCTTCTTCCTCACACACCTAAACCCCACTTATCCATCCCCCTTGCTCCTCCTTTTTCTTCGAGAGAGATGATCTCTCATACATCCAACAAAGAGTAGCACAACATTGAATATGTGAGATCATCAAATAGAAGCATGCCAAGTGAACCTTCATTATCTCCATTCTCTTGTGTATTATTGCCCTGCTTGTTATGCATACTTTGATAGCTTGTTTATTGTTTCCCCGCTTATTATGCATACTTTTTGTATTGTTTCCCTGCTTATTATGCATACTTTGATAGCTAGTTTCCTGCACTTCTCCATGAAATAACCTTCCATATGAAATATGTCAAGGAGAGAGAGCTTCCACCTGTAATATGTAGAGGAGAGAAAGCTTCGCATTCTATTATAAGGAATCAATGTCACCAAGAATTGAGTTATACAAAATAGAAGGTGAGTGAAACCAAATTTAGCACTCGCAGTTCCACATAAAAAAAATTTCTTCAATTTAATAGAGATACAGTATATTTGTGATAAAGAAATCTGAAGATATTGTTTTTAATTCAAATTTTAATTTTTTTCAACTCGACGAAACACAAATTGGATATATGAAAACTAGACAGTAGGAAGCTTACCATGATTTCTACTATGATGCAAGGTTTTCTAAACAATTGGAGGACAAAATCCAATTCTAGTGACAAGAACAATGATACATGATCTGATGTGTTAGCTCCCAAAATGAACCCGTCCCTTTGGTCGCATTTTGTGGTGGATAGCATGGCTATTGGTAGTTTTCTCAAATTGATTTTGAATTTTCCTAGCTGCAAGACTTAGGTTTTGATTTTTGTCTTAGAAATAAGATGACCCATAAAAGTCTTCTTTTCGAAATTTTCATAAAATGTTTTCAACAGCTAACGTGTGTTTTAAAGATGAGTGTTAGCTGGTGAAAGTGGTGACTTTCAACAGCTAAGAAGCATCTCTCATAGGTTCATGCACTGGTGAAAGTGATGACTTTCAAACATCCAAAGAAGCATTATCGCGAGTTGTGCGTTGGTGAAAGTGATGACTTCCAACAGCTAAGGGGCGTTTTCCACAGGATTATGCGATGGTGAAAGTGATAAGTTTCAACAGCTAAGGGGCGTTTTCCACAGGATTGTGCGTTGGTGAAAGTGATAAGTTTCAACAGCTAAGGGGCGTTTTCCACAGGATTGTGCACTGGTGAAAGTGATAAGTTTCAACAGCTAAGGGGCGTTTTTCACGGGCCGTTGGCTGGAGAAAGCGGGAATCACGTGCGTTTATCCACGTTTCAAAATCAAATGATGATGTGATCAACTCACGTCATGCAATCAAGAAAGATGCGCTGGTGAAAGTGGATAATTATGAAAACTTGAGTTCCACGTCCAAGTCGGATTACAAATCAGATCCGGTTCAGAAACTCATGCTCCACAATCATGGCATCGGGGATGGCAAGTTCAAATCCATTAGAGTAGGTACAGAAGTTGTACTTCCGGCCTGACAACATCAAATCAGATCATTGCTTCCATATCATGCATTGTTCACGAATGTTTGTTAAGTTTCTATTGTTAGAAAACGGAGTCGACTCCCGAGTGCTTCCAGCAGCGCAAGACCTCGGCTCGAACAGCAGTTTGCAGAGGTTGGTATACAAAATCGTTGGGGTTTTCAAGCTACAAATGGTGAGGAGACGTAGTGGTTCTCTACTCAAAAAAGAGTTGGACAGCCTATATTTCCTACAGACGCATCCAGAAGTACAGAAACACTTCTCCAATGCAGGTTGTATCGAATTTGTTGAAAGGTTGCAGAACGGTTGTCACCAGTCGACAGCAGAGGCTTTTGCCAAAACTTTTGATGGGAATAAGGCTCGTGTTGTGTCCTTGGAAATCATAGTAGATGAAGCTGCCATTGCTGCAGCAACTAGCCTACCAAGATCGGGCTAGAGTTGGTTCAAAACCACTGCCACCAAAAACTTGAATTTCAGAGCTTATTTAAAGGAAGAGTTCAAGCACAATGCATGGAAGAAGAGCATGTCAGTTTCCTATCTAGAAGAGGAGTGGCTGGAGTTGTTTAAGGGCATCCAACTCTACATAACCTCGGAGGGCAGGTATGACAAACTCATGATGTATCATTTTAAGCTCCTAGACCATTTCACAGGTAAAACTCTCCTCAATTTACCTTTTTTCTTACATAAGAGTTTAACTAAGGTCTGCAAGAAGATCAGAGCTCAACCCCTGAGCATGAAGAATACTTTGTGCCACTTTGGCCTTATTAAATTGATCATTCTGGAGGAATTAAAATAGCAGGGAAGGAGCTGGCAGCAATTTCTATTTTGGGAGGGCTTTGAAACACAGACTCAGCCCGTAAATGAACAGGGGAAAGGTTCAAAGAAATAGTTGACTCCTCAAAGCAGTTCAAGGAAGAGGAGGACCCTCCCAGGACCTCCAAAAGATAGAATCTCTGGAGTGAAATCCCACAGGTCAAAGAAAAGGTTAAACTTTGAAACCACTACAGAACAACCCACAGAGTAGCCTACAGAGAAGAGAACAAACATATTAAACCTGCCCTACACAGACTCAGAACCAGAGCAACAAGATGAGAGCCCTGTCACCAAGAGTCCTGAATAGTCAACTGAGTTTGCACAGAATTATGACACCTTCACTCATACAGAGGAAGGAGAAACATCAAAAAGTTCTAAGTCAAAGAAAACTCAGAAAATCAAGCATCTGAAAGAGGTAATCGCTCAGCGAGAAATCTTGGAACGGGTAATCAAAGAAAGGTACAAGAAGTTGTCTGATAACTTCGCAAAAACCAACGCTACGTTTGAGACACTGGCTCGAGAAAGTGTTAAAGAGAAGAAAAGAAAGAAGAAGATCACCAAAGATTACAATAGTCTATGGTGGCTTGCCAAGCGCCTGAAAAGGAAGATAAGAAGATTGAAACAAAAACAAAAGCAAAAGTCCCATCCAGATTTGAAAGTGCTTGCGCAGGTTGTTGTAAACATGCAAGGGGAGAAGTCAGAGACACATTGAATTTTTGTTGAAATCGCATTTTTGAGGTGAAAGTTCATTTTTGGCTCACACAGAGCTTTCACCAGTGCAAAGCGAAATTTCATGACCCGTTAGCTGGTGAAAGTCAGTGCTTTCACCAGCTAACCAGTGAATTATAAATCCCGTTGGCTGGTGAAAATAGGAAAATCATTTTTGGAAGCCAAGGGCGGAACAGGTCATTTCGCACAGGTTATGAAGGAGCTCCAGAGTATAAAGGGGATAACAATTGTTTGCAAAGGATTCGACATCAGAGATTTGAGGGAATTTTGGGAACCACATGTAAAACAAACTTCCTCAAATATCGACTATGAACGTTGAAGAAATCCAACTATCAAGACAGGTGTCTTGCCACGTTTTATCACATCACAAATTCCAGGAGCTGAAGGATACAAATGGCGAATTTTTGAGATTGAAGACAATTCAAATGCTAGTTTAGTTATTAAGTTTTATTTATCAAGTTGTTTAGTTAGATTTGAATGGATTTTATTAAATACAGATCCATGTTTTTAGGATCTGTAAAACTGATTGTAAGAGGCTATAAATGCCTAATTTTGATAAGAAACAAGGGTTCAAACTGGGAGATTTTTTTATGCCACTGTATAGACTCTTTTTGCAGAAATAAAGTTCAGTTTCCTTTCATTTTCAATATCAKAATTGTCCATCTTTCCTTTTCTGTACTTTGTTTCAGTTTATTTTAGTTYATGAAGACTGTTATCTCTTTATTGAGCTCATAGACTTGAAATTAAAGGATTTCTCTCTGTCTTGTATTAAKCYCTACATTCACTTGTATTGGCAATCAAGAATAGTGTTCTCCATCCTCTCTTTTCAATTACTTGATCTGATTATTGTTTCCTGAAAGCACTGTATCTTTTATTTGTAATGAGTTGTTTCTACATAGATCATTAAAGACACCATTRTCCCAAACACATAAAAACCATTATTTCTAAGTTACCAAGCATCCTTAGCCTACAACCCTAAKGAGTTTCTTGGAGTGATAACATGATGTATGATAAACTGGAGTGAAAAGTCATCATCAATTTTGCAGTCATATGTGGTAGTCTTCGTTGCACTCMTGCCTACCTTKTACAACATAAATAATCATTGTTGCGTCAATCCCATTAAACTTTGAAACAACAACAAACAAGAAAACATCCACTAGATTTATCCACAAAGAAACATCCCTTAATTTTTCAATTAGATTGTCATTATATATATATATATATATATATATATATATTGCTACACAACTTCGATTGCAGGTACTGTGAAATACCAAGCGGCAGGTAATCCACGTGATGATAATATGTAAATGTTGGAGATGAATGAGAATTTGCAGGCTGGAAAATCATTATGACCACCTTCGATCGTGAAGATTGACATTGATAGTCGATAGGTATTTTTTTGGAAGGCGACAAAGGGCGCTCTCTCCGCAAAGGGAAATAACCATATCCTAATCTTTTAGGAGTAATAACCCACTTATGTCGAAACATGGAACCATTATGCATCTCTTTGAAATGTTGGAAACATGGACAAACTCAATGAAATGGATTGAAAATTAAATATTTTACTCTTGTGTATATAGATTAAAGATTGAAAACAACAAACTCAGTTAAGAGAAGCAATAACAATATAAAAATATTTTAGGAGTAATAACCCACTTATGTCGAAACATGGAACCAATCTGCATCTCTCTGAAATGATGGAAACATGGACAGACTCAATGAAAGGGATTGAAAATTAAATATTTTACTCTTCTGTATAGAGGTTAAAGATTGAGAAAAACTGACTCAGTAGAAACCCAAGATTAAAAATGACAAATCCAAATCCAAAGATTATCTTTGCAAAAATACAATCCATTGAGCTTTTAAAAAAAACAAAACAACCATGATCTCCATGAACTTGAACGTTGAAAAAAAGGGACACTCAGTACGAAGACATTGAGCTCTCAAATGTATCGTGTAGATGCAAGCATGTTATGATACAAGAGTTGGATTACACTAAGATGCTCCAAAAGTAGCTAAATTGTGGATGTGATATCACGATACCTTGTAGGAAAGGAGTCATAGTCACATTGTGTTTAAATTAGACTTTATTCACCAACAGTACTCTAACATACCAATGAAAACAAAAATACATCATTGATATGTTTTTATAGCACGTCATGATTATTCTTTTCATTTCCTTGGAAAAAAGGATTCGTACGTATACAACCACATTTTTCCATGTTTACATGGACAACGCGTCTCTGTAAATCTCATCTTATAGAAGGAATGGAGCAGAACCAAGAAATTCCAAGAATGCAATATGTGTTTGGTTTACACTACACTGAGATATGGATTCTTACCAGGGTTGTTATAAAATCATTTTGTCCCCTCCTCTGTCAAGCCATGAAGCAAAGAGACAGTGGAGGAAGAGTACAACCCTTTTTTTGTGGGGATAGCTTTGGCGGAATGATGCAGATCCCAGAGAAAACGTGTCTACTTGAAAATAACACTTGTATGTTTCCATAAAATGTGTGTCAGGCTATGGATGCTAGCTTTTAGCTTTTATCCCTTTGATTGGTTACCATTGAGGTGGTCAGAAATTCCAATGCCACATGACACATGTTGGAGCACTCTATTCATGTGTGACAGAGGTTAATTTTTATTTCATGATGAAAAGTTGCAACTTCGATAACTAAATTCTAACATTAATTGTCCACGGATAATTCAAAACTTAACAAATAGAGAAATATTATAGTCGACTATTACTTTTCTTTTTAAAATTCCATAAAATTAATCAGAAAGCATTAATTGTGTGTAAATAAAGGAGAAGCCTTTTAAATACTGAAATCCATAGCCAACCAACCTTCCACTACTTTGAAGAATATCGTACTTTTATAAAATTAAGCTAAATATATTGTGACACTTGTTGGGCACTCGACATTTCCTTTCTCCACGACACCAACAACTTCAGTTCGCCTTCTTTATTAAAGAGTAAGAAGAAAAAAAATGATGAACAAATATGCCTACCTTGGCATTGCTTTGCTCTGATATATTTAGTTCACTCTTTGCTTTGCTCCACTCTAATTGCTTTTTGTCTATGATGTTTTTTTCATTCACAAAGTTTGAAAGAAAAAACAAAGGGATCTCAACGGTAAATCTCATTGTGTGCTCCCATCCCATTCTCAAATGATATTGTTTGGAGAATCTTTCACAGTGTTCGGTTGAGGTCTTATTATTGGATAATTTTATTTTGTTCTCGTAATCTTTCACATGTAGATCTCCATAAAGGTGTTGCATCATATTTTTTAAGGAGACAATGACTTAAGTTTTATGCAAATCTCTTCTAACATGATCTTAAGCCATTGAAAAAACATGATTCTGTCTTTGCAATCCCAACTCTATCTAAAATTCATTTGAAAGGTTACCTTTGACAATGATCTATAATAAATCAAGTTTGTAGTTCTGAGACTTGAAGCAAAGCTCAAGTATTATAATAAGTCAAGTTTGTAGTTCTCAGACTTGAAGCAAAGCGCAGAGATGCAATGGCGGGGTGACCTGACCATGAATCCCTAGCTCGGATCCTACTCAGATTTCATCACGTAGTGCACATGCATTCTCTTGTTTTGAATCTCAATCAGCCGAAGGTAGGGACTTGTTGCCCTTGCAAGTCCCCTTGTCTTCTTAGGATTCTATAAAACCACTATGCCCCCAACATATCTTGTCACACTATTAAGAGTGCATTTGCACCCTTTCTTGATATTTTGTAAGTACATTTCCATTCCCTCCAAACTACTTTCCATTTCATAGGTTAAGCATAAGTTTGGTTTCTTCCATCAAGATCTTTTGTTTCAACTATCTTATTTTCTCCGAGGCATTAAGGTTTTGTATATTCCATGATAAAATATTTGTTGGGGAATAGTTAGGCTACTTTGTAGATAAGCTTCCATAAGGGTCTGAGTTTTCCTCGATTTGATTATAAGTTTGTCTTGTTCCTCTATATATTCTTAAGTCAATTTCATGCCTCTTTTCTTTAGGTCCATGTTATGGGCTTGAAGGGGATTTGACTCAATGCCTATTACTTTGAGAGAATTTTCCCCATTTATTAAAGAGTATTGTATTTACTTTCCTTTATTGATATTGTTTGAAGTTTTCTAAGATAATATTCATTTAATGAATTTGGGAAGGATTTCTCATATTTTTTTGCAAGCAAAGCCAAATTTGGATCTTCCATCTCCCAATTGGCATGTAATATTTATCAACCATTGTATTTCACGTGATTTATTTTTTGTGTACCCACCCTTGCCACTTTGTTTCAATTGTATAGTGTGTCTCACTTTTACTATTAGTTATCATATTATTTTCCCCTTCTCCCAAGGTTCCCTTATCACTATACTCTAGTTTTTTTTCCATTTTAACTCCAATTTCTACAATTGCCTAATTTTTTTCCTTGGAAAAACGTTTACTCATTTTATTTCAAAAGTAAAAGGAGTGATTTTCGACAATGTTTTCAAGCCTTATATACATTATTGATCTATGAAGTATATGTGATATGTAAACTACCATGGATATTCCACTTGAACAGTTTGTCACAACATATCTTACAAGTTTATGCAAACTCGTTGTTATGTAATGTTTTATTTAAGCTTTGGATTTGATATTACTAACTTAGTGGACAAAATATTGAAATAAGCTAAGATATAAATAAAAGAAGCTAAAACAAATACCAAATCATCAATGAACACAAGATGGACCCTACGAAACCCAATATGGGAAAACCCAGCCAAAAGGTGAGGACTATGCCTTGCTCTTGTATTCTCAATTATCAAATGAAAATACAAAGAAAGGTGAACTCACTATAGATTTTACATGTACATTGTGGCTTATATGACTGCTACAAGGTTTTCTTATTCCTCTATTCTACTCCAATATCACACTCCCTTGCTCTGCTCAACTATGGAACATTAAATAAATACAACAAGAATGGAACCTCTTCCTGTCTTAATGGCCCAATATTTAACATGTTGTGATAATTGTTTAAGGTAAGGGTTTTTGTTTTTGCATGTCTCAACTCCTTATCAAGGTTAGCGTTTTGGACCCTCTAAAATATTGTTGAAAGTCCATGAATGACTAGATCCACATGTGTGAATAATGGGAGCTGACATATCATCCACTTGGTATGATGGTGGTCAACATGATAGGTCAACTTGTAGGAGGCATAAATTCCTCATATGAACTCCAATTGAAGTGATATTTGTGTTGTTGGAAAGTTATCAATGTGTACAAAAAAATCGAGAATCTGGGAACTTTTTTTACAAATTTTTGACCCCAAAACATGTTATGTAATGCCTCAAACAAGCTCTAAAAGTTTCTCAACTACAAATCACCAAAACATGATATAGCCCTTAAATGGGATCTACAAGCCAATGGTTCCAATTTATCCACCAAAAAAGAACCAAAATAGATGAAAAATTATATAATGATCCATTCAAATCACACCTCACCATTTTGGGAGGATTTTGGTCCCCAAAGATTTTATTGAAGGAGGTGAAGAAATTTTTTCTCTACCTTCTCCCTAGAGTACCATTTGGCCTTGCTTGGAAGTTGTCCTTTCAACCCAACTTGCCAAAGTTCATGTTGTCCCCATCTTGTCATTCTAGACTTATTTTATTAAAATGTATCCTATGCTAATATTGCTTGAGTTTCTAGTGCTAAGTCATGTATGGTAGGTAAGACTTTCCCATCAACTCCTACTCTAACATGGAAAGCTCGTAGAGTTTCAAATTTTCCGCATTTATTACTGAGTAAATGTGCATATATAGAGGTAAATTGAGTCTATAAACATGATCACCTACCTTCTCTAACACTTCAAAAGGACCATAATATATATCCTTGATAATCTTACTAGGACCATGTAGCTTGTCTTTGTTCGGATGACACCAGACTTTGTATCCCACCTTTAATGTATTCTCAATTATGTGTTGGCCATGTCGGGCCTTATACATTTCTCGTGACTTCTTTAATGTCTCATGTACTTGCAAACGGATCTGCCTAATCTTATCAATGAATACTTATCCTTTAGTTTCACTTGTTGATCTATAAACCTCCATGGATATTCCAGTGGAAAAATTCTTCACAATAGATATGATAAATAAAACTGAAATCTTCACTATGAAGGTTCAATTCCTTTACATTCCAGAATATTTAGTTACTAATTTTTTGCTTATGCATGAAATAGATAAAATGTGGAAAATGGAGAACAATAAAATAAAATCGCACACCATTCACAAAATAACAAAAATATTTTCTCTCGGAAACCCTTACATGAGAAAACTTGGCTATAACATGAGGCTAGTCTGGTCTCTTTTCTTTGGTATGGAAATAATGCAAGTACAAAGGAGAAGGCACTCTCTATGGAGTTACCCGAGACCTGTGGCCTGTCAGGATGCTATACAACATCAACGCCCTCTATTATGCTCTCTAATTTCCCACTCCCATTTATTAATCTATGGTATGGAACAAAATACAATAACATAGAATGGAACCCCTTCTCCTCCTAGCGGCTCGGTATTTAACATAACTCGATAGCCATCTAGGGATAGGTTTTCGACTTCCTCAACCCTCAATTGTGATAAGGTTTTGGACATTCTATAACATTCTTGAAAGTACTCATGTGGCTATCCCCATATGTATGAGTAATGGGGGCTGATGTGGCATCCTCTTACCATGGTGGTCAACACAGTAGGTCAAAATGCGGGTGGCATAACTTTTGCATATGAGCTCTGATTGACGTGATTTTTACACTGTTGGAAAGGTATTGATGTGTAGAATAATGTCGTGGGATCACATCTACATTGGGAAAGTTTTGACACCAAAAAAAATCGTTTGATTCCTCAAAATGGCTCTGGAAGGTTTCAAACACCAATTTTCCAAACTGGGATCCACCATTAAAATGACCCTGCAAGTTGATTCCTCCAATTTTTTCCACTCTAAAAGCATCGAGATATATAAAAAATAACATAATTATCCAATCCAGTCTTCCTTTCTCCCCCTTGTTGTCCATATACAACATCTAGAGGTGAAGGTGGTGAATATCCAAAGAAAATTTCAAAAGGGTACTTATTAGTGGAAGTGTGAACTGCCCTATTATAAGAGTGTTGAATATAAATAAAATTTGCATCCCGGGTCCTTCTATGATTTTGATTGTAATGCCTCAAAAGTTGAAGCAATGCCACGTTCACTACTTCTATCTACCCATATGTTTATGGATGGGAATTTGTGGATCTCTTCATCTTGGTGTCCATAGTCTCCCAACGTGTATTCCAAAAGTCATTGAGAATTTCGATATCTCTATATAAGATGATGCTCCTTGTATCCCAAAGTGAACCTGGATATTTTCAAATAACATGTTTGTTGTATCTTGTTCCTTGATGGACTTTTTACAAGGCATGAGATTGTACATCTTACTGTAACACACCCGACCCCTAAGTACCCTTTTCTAGGGATGGGGCATCAAAATTTTGCTTACTCTAATCATCTCAATTCTCCTGCCTGAGGTATTCATCCTCTTCTACTCGCCCGTATCTTTCTAACGACTGCTACCAGGCTCTAATCTGACCTCTATTTTGAAATTTATGGCCTCCTGAGGTTCTTCGGGCGTTATTAGTTGAGGGCCGCATGGTGCCCACGTGGGTCCATCTCGTCTGTACCATCCCTAGGTTCCTACCTCCCACGGGGAAGGTCCATCCACCGTCCAATCCAACGGCTAGACTTGATCCTTATCTAACACACAGGCTAGAGGGGAGTTCGGCGTTGAACATCCCTTTTCCTTTCTGCATGCATGCCCTCCAGAGTCTCGAATTCCCGAAGGAGCCCAAAATATCTCCACATAGCTCGGTCCTTTGGTCTTTTCGGCTCATCCTCGATGTTGCACCCCAAAACTCTGGACTCGCGAAGGGTCTACCCTTAAACATGGTGATGTACTGGATGCGAAGGCAAGTACAGGTGGGTCTCGAATACTCTTCCCGCCAAATGGACCAAACAGGTAAGTGCCAGGGGTGACGAGTGATAAGGCAGAGAGGACATGTGGCCCCTATAGTGGGTGACACGTTTCATGTTTTATTGGGCACATAGGTTTTGTGGAATGTATGAATCCAGGTGACATGTGGCACATCAAACGTGGGTCCACATCACCCTGGATGACATCAGGGTGCCACGTCACCCTAGACTGGTATCCTTCCAAGTCCCTTGATCTCATGGTCAAGGTGTGTCCACGTAACCCCGTGATCTATGGCCTCTGTTAATTCGTAACTTCGACGTTCGGGGGATCTGTGGTGTGAATTCCTCCTTACTCTCGGAGTGGTCAACATCAGGTTGACCATGGTCTAGATATAACGATCAGGGGAGATCATGAAGGGTTCCTAGATCTATGATCCTCGTCACTTTGCAACTCTGACCTTCAGAGGTTTCGGCATGATGGCCTCTCCATTCTCACGAAGCAAGACTTCACTAAAGTACCGTACATGGGTCCCTCCACTAGTTGATCATACAGGTAAGAGGGGTTCTCAATGAACTCCCCAGATCCATCGCTTTCATCACTTCATAACTTCGGTGTTCGGGGAGTTTGGTGCTATAACATCTATGTTCTCCCGAAGTAGGACTTCGCTAGATTTACCTCAGCGAAGATCCAACAACCAAGGAGACTCTCTAATACCCTCGGGTCTGCGGCTTGTGTTACTTCACGATTGATGAATAGATCAAGGTTTAATGGTGGGACAGGTCTATCTCCCATAGTTAGGGAGACCACCAGGCACCGATCGACCTTGTGGAAAACTGTAACCATCAACTGCCTTTGGCTAGTTTACAAATGGTAAGGCTGAAACACTCTGGAGCTCTGAACTCCCGGAGTTTCAAAGCCAAAAAGGCTTAGCTCCTTTCAGGCCTAGCGCGGGGTTCCCAGACCTTAGTCATATGGGTCCTCTAAAAACTCTCATGGGCTACGCACTAATCTCTTATCCATGAATTAGTTAAGGATACAGGCATGAGCCCTTGGTCATACGGGTAAAAGGTATAAAGGAGGTTCTCTCCTTCCACCGAGTTTGAACTTAGTGTTTCCGCGAAGATAGATTCTAGGGATCGGCATGACTTAAGCATCCCAATAAATCCTTCCCTGACACTCGTGCAGACGTACATCCCATAACTCTTCTAACTGCTAAGTTGAGGCAAGCAGAAGAACACTCGAAATCATGGGTTCACATAGAGACAATACATATTCCTACCTTAATCATTCAATACATAACTCATTCATAGACATATAAATATATTCAATCATCATTTCCATTTCAATACAAAGAGCATGAAAATACTTATCAGAAACCAGAAATGCTGAAGTGACTGCTGAAAGGGGTGCTTGTTTCCACCCAACCATAGGCACAACCACTCTTGAACGGATTTACTGTTGACCACCCCTAAGCTAGACCATGATTCTCTTATAGAGACTCTTTCTTCTTGCTCAGCGACAGTCAGGGACGAAGGTTATTCTCCTCCTCCCACGGGATCTTGGCAACTGGTTTTCTTTGTACCAAGCAAGGAGGTTTGCATGAGTACTTCCATATTCACTCGTCAACCTCGTTTATCAACTTGAAATGAAAACCATACCAGCAGATCCTTGTTCCCAGAACGAGCTTATTTCTCATTTCTCCTTTGAACCAGAGAGATACAAGCACTCTTTTCTCTTCTTGATATTGGTCTTTCAACTCTGCTCTCTTTGCATATCTGCCTCTACCCACGAATTACCTATTTTCTTTCCTTCCTTAGCAAGGTTGCATGGGTCTAAATCCCCATCTTTTGGTCAGTCCTGGAAGTCTTGCAGATGGGTACTTTGCCCCGTCTCCTCATTAACTCTTGAGGAAGACTCTTCTAGCTACCAATCTGACTGGTAATTCATTTCTGGGTCAGAGGTTTGTTCTGGGTCTAACCATTAAATCCAGTAAGGTATTGGTTTGGTGGGGGGTCATCTCAACCATTTTTTGTTCCCTCACCATCTCTCTCATAGAACCATGGTCTATCTTGGCAAACCCCTCTTTAGTTATGCAACACTATCAATTTTCTATTAATAACAGAAAATACATACATTGACCTTCTATAAAAAAAAGGTTCATCAAATCCAACATTCACACATATCTAGTCTGCCATAGTCTCTTGTCCAGTTATAGTTATATTTACAAACTGGGGGAAACAGGGGTATTACAATCCCCTCCCCCTTAAAGGAAAATTGTCCTTGATGTTCTATCTTCCGATGTGCTATGTATGTAAAGAAGTAAACAAAAATGGGTATTTGTTTCATGGCATCCTCCATTTCCGATGTAGCTTCATCTGGACCAAAGTGTTTCCACTGCACCTTGACCTATGCAATGGTTTTTTTCCTRAGTGGGGTTTCCTTCCTATCTATTGTGCATTCARGTTCTGGCAGGAATTCTCCCTCTAGTTCCACCTGAATCACAGACYAGTCAATTATATGATTAGAATCATGTACATATTTCTTCAATAATGAAACATGGAAAACATTATGTGCCTTCATTATGGGAGGAAGTTCAAGCCTATATGATACATGCCCCACTCTATCCAAGATTTCAAAGGGTCCACAATAYTGAGGTGCCATCTTGGCACAAGCTCCCATTCTTAAAGAGCTTCTCCTGGGTCTAACTTGGAGATACACATGATCCCCTATTTTGAACTCTCTAGGAGTCCTCTTTCTTTCTGCATAGTTTTTCTGTCTATACTGAGCTATTTTCAGATTTTGCTTTATCTGGACTACTTGTTATTCCATTTCTTTCAGCATGTCTGGCCCGATTGTAATTATTTCTATTGGGTTATCCCAGTTGAATGGAATCTTTCACTGTCTACCATAGAGGGCTTCAAAGGGACTCATCTTCAATGACTCTTGATAGCCATTGGTGTAGGCAAACTCTACCAATGGTAGGTAGTCTTCCCACTKMTTAGGTTGATTCATTACATGCATCCTTAACACGTCCTCTAACACTCAACTTACCCTCTCTGTTTGTCCATCAGTTTGAGGGTGATAGGTTGTGCTAAATAGCAATTTAGTTTCAAAACTAGCAAATAAAGATTTTTGAAAGCTTGAAGTAAATTTTGTATCTCTGTCATATATGATCTCCTTAGGCATGCCATGTAGCCTAAATATTTCCTTCATGAAAATACAGGAAATATTTATTGCCTTGAAAGTTAACTTGATGGGAATGAAGTGAGCAGCCTTACTCAATTTGTCCACCACTACCATGATGGCATCATTTTGTTTGGCCGATTTTGGTAATCCTGTGATGAAATCCATGGAGATGGTTTCCCATTTCCATTTTGGGATTGGTAGGGGCTGCACCAGCCCTGTTGGATGTTGGTGTTCTACTTTAACCTGGTAACATTCTAGACATTTAGCCAAGTAATCAGCTATGTCCTTCTTCAGTCTGGGCCAATAAAATAGTTTCCTAGTGGTTGTGATCATCTAATGATAACTAGGATGAACAGTATATGGTATTTTGTGTAGTTCATCCATCATGAACCTCTTCAAGTCATCACAGTTTTGGATATACAATCTACCTTTGTAAGTTAGAAGGCCATCATTCAACAATTGATAACCTTCGTACTTCATCCCTGTGGGCTCTCGTTTTAAGTACGATTTTACAGTTTCGAAAAATGCATATGTTTCTTGTGCTCTTTTGACTCTCTTCCTGACATCCATTTCACAGGTGTTTATAGCTACCAAGTGAATCATTTTCATACTTCTTCTAAGGGCATCAGCCACCCTATTTTCTTTTCCTTTGATATGTTTGATTTCAAAATCAAACTCACTAAGGAGAGCCATCCATCGAGCTTGTCTAGCATTGAGTTTTGGTTGATCAAATAGGTACATCAACCCACTATGGTTTGTCATAAGCACAAATCTTCTACCCAAGAGGTAATGCCTCCACATTTTTAAAGCATGTACTATGGCGGCCAATTCTATATCATGGGTCACATAATTGATTTCATGCTCATTCAATTTTCTAGATTCATAGAAAATTACATGTCCTTCTTGCATAAGGAATCCTTTGAGTCCTCAAGCATCTGTACACACAAGGAAGTCCTTGTTTGGGTCTGCAATCTTCAGCACAGGTGCGTTGGTTAGAAGGTATTTCATCTCTTGGAATCTCTCTTCACATTCGGATGTCCAAAAGAATTTAACTCCCTTTTTATGAAGGGAAATGATTGGGAAACCAATCTTGGAAAATCCTTTTATGAGCCTCCTATAGTATCATGTTAGTCCCATAAAGGATCTAATATCAAATACATCCTTTGGGGAAGGCCAATCCATAATGGCATTGATCTTGTCAGGATCAACTGACACTCCTTCTTCCGAAATAACATGGCCTAAGTAATGGACTTGTTTTTGGAAAAATTCACACTTTCTAAACTTAGCATAGAGTTGATGTTCTCTTAGTACTTGAAGAACTAGCTTGAGATGTTCTTCATGCTCTTCCCTATCGTTGGAATAGATTAATATATCATGAATGAAAACCAACACAATTTTTTCTAAGAACTTATTGAGTACATTATTCATTAAACACATAAAAGTGGTTGGTGAATTGGTTAGCCCAAATGGCACCACCACGAATTCATAGTGACCATATCTTGTCCTAAAGGTTGTTTTGTGGATGTCTTCATCCTTAATTCTGACCTGATGGTATCCAGACCTCAAGTCAATCTTTGATAAAATTGCAACACCCCTTAATTGGTCAAATAAGTCATCGATCCTTGGTAAGAGATACTTATTCTTTATGGTCATCTTATTGACTTGTCTATATTCTATGCACAACCTAAGTGTGTTATCCTTATTTTTCACAAACAAGGTTGGTGCTCCCCATGGAGACACACTAGGTCGAATTTAGCCTTTGTCCATAATTTCCTTTAGTTGTAGCTTGAGCTTAACCAGCTCTGGTGTACTCATTCTATAGAGTGTTATAGACACTAGCACCACTCTTGGTGCAAGTTCTATTGAAAAGTCAATATATGTCCTTGGAGGTAGACCCGATACCTCTTCTAGGAACACATACTTATACTCTCTTAATATGGTATGGTCTTCTAGGCTTGGTTTGTTGTCCTCAATAGAGTCCAACACTTGTATTGCATACAAAGGACATCTTTTTCTGCAATACTTCTTCACTTGAAGGGTTGATATTTGTCTTATTGAGATAGGATTTTGAATCCCTTGTAGGGTTACCTTTCTCCCTTCTTCATTTTCACACTCCAAAGTTTTATTGTAGTAGTCCAACTTGGTTTTATGGGCATCCAACCAGTCCATGCCAATCAGCATATCATAAGATCCTAAAGGGAGCATGTTTAGGGTTGCATGGGTGGGTAATCCACTCATAATGAATTGGCATGTTGGTATGACCTATGTTACTTTTATTTTGGTTCTAGTGGCTAGTTGTACCATCCATGATTTAACATGTTTAACTTGTTGCAATTTACATTTCTCAACAGTTTGAGGGGAAACATAACTCAAATTAGAACTAGGGTCAATTAAAATGGAAACTAAATGGTTAGCAATCATACCTTCCATCTCCACCACTGAAGCTTGGTGGTCATCTTGCATATTATCCAAGGATGCGTAAATTTGTGGCATGCTTCTAGCCACATCATTGACTATGGTAGCCTCTTGGACGTTGTAGACCCTCTTATTGTTTTGTTTCCTGCATGGGCAGTCTCTCAGCAAATGTTCTTCTCCACAACACCAACATTTCAAGAGTTCTCTCTTTGTGTTATCAATCTTACTTGAGGCTGCTCCAAAGGGTTTATTTCCGATCTAAGAGGGGAAATTCTATTGATATACACTTTTAGTAGGAAGGCTAGAACCCTTCCCATAGTTCTTAAACCTTGAGGTTTTAAACCCCTTTTTCTTGAATCACGAACTACTTTTCTTCTTCCAATCCTCATGAGGTTCTGTCTTATTCTTGAATAGCTCATAGCAATACATTTCCTTCTGAATAGTGTCTTCTAAGATATTTGTCTCATCAAATTCAATTATGTCCTAGAAGGATTGAGGCATTCCACTCATAAATCGCTCCATCTTTACCTTTTCATCCTTTATGTAGGACACATAATTGATCAACTCAAGGAATTTATTGATAAATTCATCTAGAACTCCTTTCTCTTCCAATCAAATTATTTCTCTGATAGATACTTCTTCTTGAAGTATTTCTCAAATTGTTTCCATGACAAGTCCTTCTCATGGATTCATTTCACATTCCTAAGGTCCTCCCACCAAATGGAGGCCTTTCCATTCAGGTTAAAAATGGTTATTCGAACCTTTAAATTTTCAGAGTAGTCATGGAATCTGAAGTACTTCTTCAATCCAAGCAGCCAAACTTCTGCTTCTTCCCCTTTCTTAATTTCTCCATCGAAATTGGGTGGCTTGCCTTTCTTGAACTCTTCAGGGTCATGACTCTTGGAATGTTTCATCTTCTTTCTTTTCCTCTGGGAATGGGAACTAGTTTTTCTACTAGAAGATTCCTTGGAGTTGTCAGTTTCATCACCAAAGGATTCTTCCGATGAGTGTCTCTTGGCTCCATGTTGGGCCTTATTTGAGATTCTCCTCCTTGGGTGGCCACTTTCAGGGCCATTCTTTCATATCTCAGGTGGACTCTAGGTTTTCTTCGTATGATGTATGTCCACATGATTGGTTGTTAGTCCATGCTGCAGCTACCTTTGTATATCTAATAAGCTCTACAGTAGAATTGCATTAATTTTAGTTTTCTTTTCCTACTCTTTTATCAACCTTTCATTGTCATCCTTACAACTGTTGGATTTTCAATGAGCTATGGCTCATGTATCCTCTTTAAATTTTTTGTTTAACTATTATTTGAACCATAAATATTGTGGCAAACCAAGATCATGAGAAGAATAACCATGCACAAGAACACAAGAAGTATCGTGGGAAACCCTTCTCAACAAGGGAAGAAAACCCAGCCAATCCTTTGTTATATTCTTCAAGAGAAAGACCTCCCACACCATCACCAAAATTAGCACACAAGAGGGTGTTGTAATTCTCATAATTTCATACCACAACTTCTGAAATCATGAGATGACAAAATGATAAGTGTGTTTCCTCAATGGGGATTCACATTTATTTATATAAGACTTGTCACATCAAATGATGTGTCTATTGGCACAATAGGTCCGACCTCAATAACTCGAAATATAATTAATAATTACCATATTAATTATATTTTACATTAATTCTCTTTTACATTAAGGTGGGGTCGACCTGTAATTTACATTACAAATGGGGTTACAGGTAAGTCTGACTCTTGAACAATATAGCAAGGGATCTCATACACCCATTAGTGCTCAGCCACTAGGGTCACATCCATAGGGATATCCATATCTCTATCTCATTGCATCTCACAGGAGAACCACACTCACTAGTGCTCAGCCACTAGGATCACGTTCACATGTGCTCATCCACAAGCACATCCAACTCAGCAGATCTTCTTTCCCACTGCATTACACAGGAGAGTCATCTAAAGTTCATCATCTCAAATCTCTGCTCAGAGAAGGCTAATACATCGTTTTCATCTATGTCTCATAACGATGCACACAAATCATGGGAATTCACATGTTCACATTGTGCTAAGCCACAAGTACGTCTAACTCAAGAGATCTTCTTTCTCGTTGCGTTACATAGGAGAATCATCTAGAGTTCTTCTCGACTCTCTGTATGGAGGAGACCATCATTATGTTCCAATTCTATCTCTGATAGGAACCACACACCCAACTCATGGGCTCTCTCTAAGGTCTACTCAATCAGTCTGTGTCCTGGAGGATGTCTCATGCAGTTGTAATTATCAACACTCCCTCTCAGCTAGGGAGGAATTCTCCATCAGGCCAAGTCTTGTACGAAATTACTTGAACTTTGTCTTGGATGTAGTCATCAACACTCCCTCTCAACTATAGAGGTATTCTTCACCAAGTCATTTTCTCATGGAAGTACTGAAACTTCGTATTGGCAAGCAGTTTGGTGAAGATATTTGCAATCTTCTCATGTGTAGGAAGGTACTAAACGTGCACTTCTTTCCTCTGCACCATGTCTTTGATATAATGATATTTTATCTCAAAGTGTTTCGATCTATCATGAAACATTGGGTTCTCAAAGAGCTTTACACACAGCTATGTTTATCATCATAAAAACCATCTCATGATCAAGTAAATCTGGAAACTTCTGAAGCCACACTGCTTCACACACTCAATGCTATATACTCTATTTTTTTGGTACTCAAGGCCACGGAGATTTGTTTCCTATTGCACCAGGAAACCATGGCAAACTTCACGGTAAAACAACAATCGGATGTGCTCTTTCACCGTGGTGAGTGCCGTGATTGGTGGTCTACTGAGGAAATCAACGACGCGATTGGTGCTTCCTATTTTATACTTGATGTTGAGGTGGAATTGTTACAAGTATGTGGACCACTTTTGATGGCGGTCATTCTGCAATTTTCCTTGTGTCTGCATAAACTGTAGTGGCTTATGATCAGTGTGGATGACTGTCTCCTTCCCAAGAATGCAATGTCTCCACTGGCGGCAGGCTTTCACAATGGAGTACATTTCTTTTTCATAAGTAGGGTACTTACGAATAGCATTGGATAATGTCTCACTATGATAGGCCATGGGGTGGCCATGCTGAGTGAGAACGGCACCCACAACATAGTCTGAAGCATCTGTCTTGATCTCAAAGGGATGTTGCAGGTCTGGTAGTGAAAGTACTGGGGATGAGAACAAGCACTGCTTCAAATCATCGAACGCTTATTGTTGGGACCGGGCCCACACAAATTTTTCCTTACCACCACCCCTGATGATTTGGCTGAGGGCCCATGCAATATGGGAGAATCCCAACACAAGCCTGCGGTAGAAATTGGCAAGGCCCAAGAAGGTACGAAGCTCAGTGAGTGTGATTGGGGTTGGCCAGTCACGGATGACTTGGATCTTGGTTGGATCCACATGTACACCATGTTGATCAATTATGTAGCCTAGGTAATGGACCCTATCCATGTCGAAGGAGCATTTTTCCAAGTTGGCATATAGCTTGTGCTACCGCAGGGTGTGCAGAACCAGCTGAATATGCTACAAGTGTTCGGCCCAAGTCTTGTTGTAAATGAGAATGTCATCCAGATACACCACTATAAAATTATTGGTGAATGGTTGCAGGATATCGTCCATCATCCTCATGAAAGTGTTCAGAGCATTTGTCAAACCAAAGGGCATGACCAACCATTCAAAAAGGCCTTCCTTTGACTTGAAGGCGGTGTTCCATACATCTGTCTGTTCTAACGGGACCTGGTGGTAGCCAAACTTCAGATCAATCTTACTGAAGTATTTAGCCCCCATGAGTTGATCAAGGAGGTCGTCGATTCGGGGAATCGGGTATCAATTTCTGACTATGATTTTATTCAGAGCCCGACAATCAATGCAGAGTTGCCATGTTCCATCTTTCTTCTGTACCAGCATGATTGGGCTCCCGCAAGGTGATGAGATGGGACGGATGTGCCCCTTGTGGAGAAGTTCTTGGATTTTTAGCTTGATCTCCTCATTCTCTAACAAAGAGTGACGATAGACTATCCCAATGGGAAATGATGCACCGGGGGTCAGACCGATGGGGTGCTTGACCTGGTAGTGTAGACGTACCCCGGTAGGTGAGGAGAAGATATCAGAGTATTCTTCCACGACCTTATCTACTTTCTTATGTTGTGTGGAGAGTTTAGCTGCAGAGACCCTAGATGTGGTTGTGATCTTTCACTTATTCTGAGAGCGAATCACGAAGAAGACAAACTTCCCCATCTGAGAGATGACCTTCCTACATTGCTTAGCAGAGATCAAGGAAATAGCACTAGGTGGGACTACCTCAGGTATCCTGTACAATTCCCTGTTCAAAGTAATAATAACACTACGAGGCCTAGACTCATATATAACATGACGTTTCCATAAATAAGGTTGGCCCAAAAGAAAATCACAAACTTCGAGAGGAGCAACATCACACAATACCTCATCTTTGAAGGGCTTGATGCCGTATGACAGTCGACATTGTTGGTTGATGCGGAGATCACTTCCTTGGCAGAGCCATCCAGTGGTGTTGGGTTGTGGGTGAGGCATTGTGGACAGGGCCAACCACTTGACAACCTCTGTAGAGATGAGGTTCTTCTAGCTACCGCTATCAACGATGAAGTGCAGCGGGGTGCCTTTTACCCACATTTGTGAATGGAAGAGGCGCTCTCCTTCTTCTGGCTCATCTGGTTCACTAGGCTGGAGCTTGGTGGTAGCAACGGTGGCACTGGGTTCTGCATCAATGATTCGTCTTCCCCTTTCTGGTTCTAGCTCAGAGTCAGAATCCGCATCTGATTCAGAGGCTTTCACTTCAGCCACCAGTGACTGCTTTGAGTGACAATCAACAGTGTTATGCCAAGGGCTCTTATGGAACTCGCACCACTTCCCAGTATCTTTCTTTGTCTTTCCAGTGTCCTTCTTTGCTTGCAGCTTGGACTGGTTGTCCTGATACTGTCCATATTTTCTCTGTCCTTTGTTATATGGGTTGGGGCTGCCCTTTCCTAGCTTTTGTTGTGAGGGGTTCCCAGGCCCAAATTGTCGCATCTTTTGTTTGAGCTTCTACTCGATTTTGATGACATATCGGTAGGTTGCGCCTAAGGATGAGATGTCTAGAAATTCCATTTCGGTCTGGATGTATCTATGCAGAGCACCACGATACTTGAGCACCATATGTCTCTCTGAATCTTTGATACCCAGCTTGGTGCGCAAGGTATGGAAGATATTTTTGAAAGCTGGCACTACTTGGTCTCTTTCTTGCCGCAGTGTGGTCCATTTGGTATATAAGTCGTCATAACTTCCGACAGGATATTATTTTTCCTTAATAGAATCCCTAAAGGAATCCTAGGTGGTTGTGACTGTAAATAATGAGGGTTCCTCTATTTCCTTTTGCTCACAGAACGTTTCCCACCAATCCTTGACATGGGGGATGGCTTTGAGGAGCGCAAAAGTAATCTTTTCTCTATTCGAGAAGTTATGGATAGAAAAATACCCTTCTAGCAGATTCAACCACTTGTCTACAACATCTTCTTCTATCTGACCTTCAAATATAGGAATATCGAAGTTTAATTGTACCTTGAAGGGGGTGGCTCCTCCGCTCAAAGAAGATGTGTCGCATGTTGGTAGTCGTCGAAGGATTTGCGCAAAACTATCCATCATCTCGTTCCTCTGTTGTGTGAGGGATTCCTCAATCAACAGTTTGAAAGGATATCATGTCCTGTCATCTTTATTTTCTCCTACCATGAGAGGTCGCTTGGGCATGCAAGATATTTTGTCCTCAAGAGAAACAAGCTCAAGACCCAACTCTTTGTACTCTAACCTCGTTGGGGACATGCATTAAGACGACAAGGAGCAGACCGCCTTGATACCACTGATCTGGATTTTATGAGCAGAACAAAATGAATACATATTATTACCAGATTCTTAACACAAAATAACAGAGATACAGTAAAACTGGTTTTCTATTCAATAATGAAATAAGCTGAAACTGTAAAATGCAGTGGAAACAAGCTTGCTGGAATGTTGGCGGCTTATCTCTAAGAAGAGATGTGACGGTTGCGCTCATTCGCAAGAAGATGATTACAATGAGGCTCTGAAGGAATTTTTACAATAAACAAGAATGTTAAAAACTATAGACATCCAGAAACCTAACCCTAGGAGATGAAGCGCCAAAAGTCATGTGGGCCCCATTTGGGTAAGTTAGTACATTAACTTCCCGGGGTCGTAACTTTTGCATACGATCTCCGTTTTAGGCGTATGATAGCCCGTTGGAAAGGTATCATAGAGGAGATTAATTTTTGGGCCTCAATCATTCCATAGGATATCATTGAGAATATATATCTCGAAAAACCTTCATTTAGGCCCTCAAAATGGCCCCGAGAGTTAAAAACTGCTAAAAATAGTAAATTACCAAAATTGCCAGAAAACTGTTTTGAGCCAGTCGGAAAAGGTGGGTGGCCACCGATATCCTCCTAGATCATATTCTCAACTCTCTATAAGGAGGAGGCCATCACTCTGTTACAGTTCTATCTTAGAGAGGAACCACACACCCAACTCATGGGCTCTCTCTCAGGTCAACTCAATCAGTCTGTGTCCTGGAGGATGTCTCACGCAGTTGTAATCATCAACAACAACTCTGTAATTTTAACATGAGGCTTCTTCCAAATATGGAGGGGTTTCCACCTCCCTCCTTTCATTGAATTCTTCCTCTCTATTGTGGGAGCTTTCCCTCAATTCATGGTGTGTCACCATCCTTTATGTTTTGTTTTTTCCCGC
>ML808319.1:262560-274156 GCA_009831015.1 Picea engelmannii | reverse complement strand
GGGGGGGGATTTGCATTTGGATTTTGGTTTAAACGACCGCCACTTGTCCATTCTCTATTTTTTTTTGGAAACGGAGCCCTTTTTTGCACTTGCGCGTGGTCACATGGGTCACACGACCACAGCCTTGGCGGTTAGGGGCTAGGCGTGCCCATAACCGTCCTACAGTTCACACCGGTTGTGCAGTTGCGTCCGGTGCTGGGTTTTTCCACACAAATGCGCGTGGGGGCTAGGTTGAGGCAACAAGGGTGCATTTTGGCGATCTAGAGACAACAAATTTGATAGGGAACTTCCAGGAAGCCTATCTTCTTCAATTTTTGGCCAAACAAGGTGCCGAAAAAGCCCAGCTAGGGGTTTTCGGACGTTCTAGAGCCATTGGAGCCATCTATTTGGCATTTTGAGCATTGTAAAGCACATATTTGAGCACTTTGAGCAAATAATACAAAATATCCATTGAAAGATGGACCGGGAGATGTAGCCCAAGAGAGGGGTGAACTCCTTTATCATTTGTTGTGTTATGTGTTTTCTGTTCACTATTTATTGTTGTTGTTTATATGCATCTTGAATGAGTAATTTCCATAAAATTTGTGTTGCAAATTGATCCATTTTCATTTTAACACATAAAAGAAAACTTGCAAATATTTTCAAGAATACAAGTCTTCTTCATTTTTAGATCATGCATTTACATCGTCTTCATCTACATCTTTTTTTGGCATAACCATCCATCACTCACCTTCATTGGTGGATCGGTTCGTAACTGGTAGAACCACACCAGCAATGGTTGTCATGCCAGAATCTGGATGGGTTCCCTATTCTAGATGGTGAGAGGTATAATCGGGACTTCATACCGAGGATAACCCCTTACTATTGTCGGGCGAATTTAGACCCGTCAACAACATCATAGAGACGTCTATGTGGTCACCAATCATAGAGACGTCTATGTGGTCACCAATTGATAGGGCATCCATTACACTTAGTCCCCAAGTATCAAATGGAAAGGCACCAATACTCCAGTACCTCATGTATAATGCAATCATCCAAGTATCATCTGGACAATATCCCAACATATCATCCGCAAATTCCCTCCGTTTGAACACAAGAACCCTGTAGATGGTAAATTCGTCAGGATCCCAAACTAGAATGTATGAGGTAAATTACATAGCATTGGTATGTAAGGTGCTAATACAAGAATCCACGTTATTGTTACTAATAAGTCAAGCAATCATAAGTTGCATAAACTCAGTCAACTCCTCAGAATACCACTCCTCCAAGAAACCACTCCTAAGCCTCCCAAAGTAAACTCTGGCAAGTCAAAGTTTATGCTCTCCTCTCTAATAGTGGTTGAATTATCAAACAATGTGATCTCAGGGTCCCAAACTAATCCTGGAAAGATACCACCATGTTGATGTTGCACCACTCATATCATCACCATCAAACCAACGTGTCTAGTTTGTGTCCTCCTCTCCTGAAACCCCAAGCTAATCTCCTTGAAGGGACTAAAGCCACCATCTTGAATCCTCTCATGTGAAAGTATCTCACTCAAGTCTAAGCCTACAAGTCCATGGTTGGACTCAAGTTTGTACTGCTCTATAGAGTAAGTCTCGAATGCCCCTCTGTTGACGTCCCAAAAATAAAGTGGACCAATCATTCTCATAGCTATATTGACCATCATCTGAATCAATCCATCACTCAGATGAATTCTCATATCCCACCACCAAATAGAAATTCCATCGCTCCTAATATATTTTAATTGTTGTTGCACCATATTGGTAACCATCGGAGTCAAAATGAGCCAAATCCTTGGTATGCCATCATCTGGTGGAATCCTAGTACTAGGAATCAACTTTGTTCCTATTGATCTGTTTGGCTCATGCCAAACTGTACCATGAAATCTGATGTCTCGATCATCATCAATGTACCTGAGTAATCTGTGGAATCTAAATACCTCCTTGGAAAGTAGCCATGTCACCTGTGGTGCCTCATACTCATATGAGTACCCAAAATTCCCTGTTGAAGGTGGATCACACATCATCTCTCTAAGTAGGGGCTCAGGGGCTACAAGTTTGCAACCTCTGTAGTGGATAATTCCATTCACCACTCTATCAACGAGAATCTATGTGAACTAACCCGACACAGTTTGGATCACCTCATGTGCTCCTACCACATAGTCCAAACAAAAGAACTTTGACATGGTTATAATCATGCATGTCTAACTCAGGTGAGTCCTCCACGTCCTACCGAATATATTGATGACATCATAAAATGGTGTTAGATGCCACTCACATTTGTTGTAAGACTAGAAAGTATAGGTGTGTTGATTAACCCTAATGGTATGACCAAGGACTTAAGGTAACATATGGGAGTGATCATGCAGATATCCTGCTCTGGTGATATCCCACTCAAAGATCAATCTCTGAGGGATATACCTCTCCATGAGGCTCATCCATCCACTCATCGATCATAGGTGAACCAAACTCAATGATATGCCTGAATTCTTTGTCTGGAGATCGCCCTGGGGAAAACATCCCAAAAACCCACTACATACCATCATACACCGTCGTATGTTGTTGTATCCCACTGCACACGACTTTATCATCATGTGTCATCATGTATCCTATATGTGCCACTGTATCAATCACTCTACTAACATCAATTGAACCTGGATCCCAGAGTGATATATCCATCTGTCCTATACTCAGTTCCCCAATCATCTAGTGCATATACTTCCTTGTTGGCTGGTCCAGAAGGAATTTTCTCAACTACCATCTATGTAGCTAAGCCTTGACCCAAAATAAATGGCTCATGATCCCTACAATGCATATGATCAAAACCCTTTGTGTTTAAACTCTCTTACAACCCTAAATACTCCTCGTGTGGACTCATCACAAGAGGCTCCTCCCTTAGATCATGAGTGCCACTCATGCTCTCATGTTTCATTGCCACTAAAGATAATGAAGTTTATTTTGATTTCAATGATAAGGAGCGTGCCAAACTAAGTTAGTAACAAAGCTCCTCAATCTCCCTCTCCTTGTCTTCAGCAAACTTAAGAGCAAGGTCCCTATCCATGAACAACTGCAAGTAATCAGATTTCATCTTCTCTAGTGATTCTTTGATGATGCATAATTGGGCACTAGTGATCATGTCTGTGACTCATTTTTGTCTCTCCTCTGTCTGATCTTTCCACATAATATCTTCAATAAATTTATGAGTACCATCTGCCCTTGTCAACACCTACACAATCTTCTCCTCCTTGACCAACAATTGGTCCTCCAAACTCTGTCAAGGCACAATCACATCCTCATCATCATTGACATTATATGGTATTGACTCTTCATCGAGCATAGGTGTTATCACACTTAGACTACCCACATCATAAGCATCATACATGGTGAAAGTTGTGGGATCCTCTACATTGGTTGATTGGAACATGTCATCATAAGATGGTGCATCCTCTTCTTGTGTTGATTCATCATAGTTATATCCATCTAACACAGTAGTGTCATCAACCTCATCGGTTAGTTCTGGTGATGTCTCATAGGTTGTTGTTTCTTCTTCCTTTATGCACACATACTTCTCATGGCTACATACACATTATTCCACCTATCATTCGCACTCATCCTTCATTTTCTGCCATGTTCTTTTCAATGAAGCCTTGGTCTGAATTTTAGGCCAATCCCCTTTCTTGATGGCGATGTAATCCTCTAATTACATGACCTTTTGGGTCTCCTTATCGAGTTTATCGTACATGTTGCATTAATCCATGTGCTCTATTATATAACTCCCAGAACATAGGATGCCTCAACAATAGTGCTTGTCCCTTCTTATATTCTACTATGGATTCTTGAATTGTCTCCATCTTTGTATATGCTCACATGCTGGCAAGATCGCCATCTTTGATACCATTGTAATGTCCCCAACCAGGCGAGGAGGGGGGATTATATTTTATGTCCCAAATTTGTTATTTCTTATTTTGTGAATGTGTTGTTAACTTCTTATAAACAACTTGTTCAATGAGGAATATTTTCAAACATATAGCATAGATCCATTACACAAGAAATAGAGTAGATAACATGTCATCTTTATTATGGATGGAAAACTCACAAACCAGTACAATGACTTCTAATGGTTGTAATAAAAGTTGAAGAACACAAATCTAACGGTTGTCAGGGAGATACACAAACCACTACAAAACAACATAAGTAACCTGGGATGATGCCACTCCATTGTTCCTAACACTGCTCTATTCCGGTAGTACCCCTCTGCAAGTGGCCTTCGAATCCTATCCTCAGCCCCTCGTAAGATCGATCTGGAAAATTGTTGTAACCCCAAACTATAGAGGTCCTCGCGGGAGAACTATGAGGAATCTAGTAGGGCCTCGTGGGACAACCCTGGCTTGACCCGTGGGGATGCCCTAAACCCGAGCTCTCCAAACCCTCCAGAAACCTGCAACTATTTGAGCTTGGCCTTGTCCAGAAAGTACTGTAATCCTCCTATGTACCACGATATCCATTCAACAGTAAGCAAACTCCTAAGTGAAGCTCCAATGAAGATCATGTATGGATCCTCTTCCTTCATGTCTAGCTGGAATGGAAATCCTGGATGGATTCCTCGCTTGTCTAGCTAGGGTGGATATTGCACCACCGAAACCAAACCAATAATGGAAGGGTTTTTCCCAAAACCCCAACGAAAACCTTGGCTACATGAAAACTCAATAAGATATCAAATCATAATAATGAGAAGTGAGGGGTTACCCTTCTTTAATAGTTTTCCAACCCCTTCTAGATCCTTCCTCCACACCTTCTAGAATTTTCCCCTTTTTTAACTAAATCAATCTTCTAGAATTTTTCCCTTTTTGACTAAATCGAATATAGCCCTTATTTTCTCTCCAATTCTCACTTTAGGATTAAAAGTCACTTTAATAATAATTAAGTAACTTATTAATCTAGAGTTACTTTACTTTGTGTATTGTCACTTTAGTAATATAATATATCCTAACTACGTGACATTAAATGACCCCCTTTTCACTCCTATTTCTCCACTGACAAGCCATGGGAGTCCCCTCTACTACAAAACCGGGAAACTAAAAAATGCGGACATGACATTCAAAGAGGACGACCATCATACATTAATTCATTCATTCATAACTACCCTTAACTAGGGAGGTTAGGGTAGGACCCTAACACAAGATTTTTCATACTCATTCAATGAACCTAAGTCCTATTGTATATCAAACATAGGGGAAGAGACTCGACAGTGCCTTCATCATCTTGTCTCAACAAGATTGGGGTCTTTGTTTTGCTTTGAAATTTCATACTCTTTACAATATGAGGCCAAACACAATAAGATTGGAGATTAATATCAAATGTTATAGACATTCTAATGGGGCATGCATCTTTTTTATTCATCTTTCATTTAGTTGATATTCTAGTCTACCACAAATCACACTAACTACCCTTCATATTAATGGAGGTTATGAAGGAAGTCCTCTAAGGACCTTGTCACATCAAGGGTCCAATGACTAGATATTTCCTACAAGATATTGCATGGTTTCCAATCCAATCTACAATCTTATTTCCTAACCTCTTGGTGTGCGTAAAAGCAACATATATTTCTTTGGTAATATGCTTTAGACATTTCTCTATGTTCAATTGTTCTTTGATACTCTCTCATTCATTATGTTATTAGTTATCTCCATGTCTCGTTTTGTTCCAATGGAGCAAAAGTTTAGTGATTTGTAAATTTTAACGCCTTCCATCAAGCTTGTCATCTCAATGTGATTCCACTACATCTTAGGAATACATTGTTTTTTATTCCATTCCTATTTTTGATACTCGACCACCTCTAGATTCTTGTAAGTTTCTTCTTGATGCTCTATCAAAGTTCATTTTGAATTCCTTTAGTACTCATGGAAATTAAGAATGATTTGTGGGTAACACAATTTCTAAGTTATATCTCTTAACATAACTAATATCTTATAGTTACTGTGTAACTCATTATTATCACTATTATATTTATTATATTTAGTGCATTCAAAATTATTTGCTTCCTCACTTGAAATGCTCAATAACATGCAATTGGGGAGAATTATTTTTGTAAACCAAAAAAACTAAAGCGTTCACAAATTTATAATTTAATATGACAATAAACACAAAAACACACTTAGTGCTAAAGAATAGTTTGCATTAAGTGTTAACATAAATGTTGAAATAAAATAGTATAGTGTATTTGTGATTCTCGCCCTACTCTGAAGTGCATTCATATTTATACAAACTCCTCACAATATTTTATGAAATACATAATAATATCACAATATTTTATAAAATAAATAATAATATCAGGACCTAAATTATGGGATGCATTCTCCAAAACAAATCCATACTTAACCATTTCAAAGTGATATAATGCCAGAGCTAAACCTCTTGTTTCAATCCATATGCAATAATAATATCTTATTGATATACAAAGAGAAAGTACATGCATTTTATAATTAAAAAAAAAAAAACTAAAAAAAAATCTCCTCCATCACCTAAGATAATTAAAAAAAACATCCATGGAGTTGAAGGAAGAAAGCAATTGACATGAGAGATACCAACTAAATACAAGAATATAGAGACGTTGTCGAAACCAATTCCATCACCTAAGATAATTAAAAAAAACATCCATGGAGTTGAAGGAAGAAAGCAATTGACATGAGAGATACCAACTAAATACAAGAATATAGAGACGTTGTTGAAACCAATTCCACTATGGAGGAGGGTGTTTATCATCAAGGGGAGATCATATCCCTCAATTGTGGACTTACCTTTAACCATAATGGGTTCTCATCTATCATCACCCTGGATGTTGCTTTATTTTAATTTATAAAATTGAATAATTTTATTTATTTATTTATTTATTTACTGGAGGAATCGGTAACTCACGGTTCTCGTACTCACATCATCCGGGGTCGATACCCGTCCGCTACTACTATAACCCCAGGTGCACTACACAACCCGCAAGCATGGAGCACAAGTAAATCGGGGTGAGAATCAAACTTGAGACCTCATTTACATATTTCCTTCCATTTACACGACACTTGCCAATCGATCTACACCCCTGGGGGCTAAAAAAATTGAATAATTGTAAGAATATGTTCCTTTTATTTTATTTTTCTCTCGTCCTTTATAAAATATTCAAAAACATCCATGGAAGCACTTGAAACCCAACATGTTATTTCCACTCTTTTTAAACATCTCAATTTGATGAGTTTGTCAAGGTTCTAATCCACAAAATAAAGGTTTCAATTTCTCTCGATGAACAACAATTTATGGGAATAATTTCTAGAAAACAAGTGACATTGGTATTTACATTGAATGCACATTCTTTCAAGGAAAACAATATACACCTCGCAACAGAGCAATTAATGTTTTATAGGTTGGGATATCTCCCATCATATTTGAGATAACTTCAAATTGGATGGTATATATCCCAACGTATACAACATTAATTACTCTCATATTAGCATTCTTTCAAGGGGTGGCACCACTCCAGAACTTTCATCATTTGCCAATAGCCTATTGTAAATCACCCCAGTCCTCGTCTCCTATTCACTCTTTACCAAATCTCTATTTTCTATATGTGGTCATTGTTTTAGTTATCGTCGCCCATGTCCTTGCTTTCAGAGTATGGAGGCGAAAGCCCCCTATAATGGTAGTATTTATGAATGGTTAGCTCCACCATGAGACTATCCAATGGCTCATTCCACTTTGTGGATGAAATTGAATACCTTGCACGAATTTCCACTAGAGGTGTTATTGACATTCTGGTGGTTTGATGGCAGAAGAGATTTGGGGACACTTAAATTTTGGAAAGAGATGGGAAGATCACCCCATCCTTGCAGTCACAGGTGGAGAATTTGTATATTTGAAGAGAGATTAACATAGATGACTATTACATGTTTGATCACAAGCATTCTTGAAAGGTGAAGGAATACATTAGAGGATTATAATCTAAGAAAGGCAATATTATTTTGTACAATCTTCTGATGCCTTCCATGGCCACCTTCTTTTGATAGGTTGTGTACAAGGAAGGGGCATTGTAAGTTTATTGAGAGAACAACATCCATGCTTGGTAAATAAATAATTTGACATCATTAGTGGAAAAAAAATTCCCGATGAAATGCACATCTCAGGAAGACCCATTGGGCACTTCCTTTCATTCCAAGGATAGTACCTAGGGTAAACCGACCGATTGCAATTTTGGCAACCTAATTTGGTGAGGATGTGAGTGAGGCCCACAATATTCATAAAGGAAACCAGCTTAGGGACTTGACCCTACGACCTCCTGCTTGTAATCCGCAACACTCAACCAGTTAAGCTAACTCACCAAGCTATTAATGGTGAAAAATTATGTATTTACTCATTAAAAAACAAATAGTTAAGCTATATGAAATTAGGCACCATAGATATGATGGTGCACTATGATAAATCAATATTCTTTTATTGTTTGATGGAAATGGGTATTAATGTGTTCTTATGAACTCATATTTGTCCTAGATAAAAAAAAATCAATCATAGGTCGAAATTTGAATGAAGTATATATATATATATATATATATAATACAGACTGAGTGGGCCTAATGGTTAAGAACATGTGTTTCCTCGTAAGAGGTCACAAGTTCAAATCTAGAGGGGGGTAAGGTACGTATACCTACGTAAACTTTACCAGTAAAATCGATGGGCAAAGGAGATATCATTTAATTTATGATTAAATACTTAAGCACGGTAAAAGAAAGTATCAGTAACTTAAAAATATTTTACCCAGAAAACTCATAAAACTTTATCTTATATATTTTCATCATCAATCTTTTTTATATTACAAATTATATAAAGTCTTTTATTACAAAGTATGTTTGAATTAGTTCAACAACACACTTCATTATGTATGTTGTGATTATGTATGTTGTGAGCATTTATCTTATCTTTAACAATATTCATTTTGTATTTTAGATTCATGATGTTAGAAAAATAGTTTTGATTAATTAAATTAATATTTATAAAATCTTTGTAATATTTCAAATTCCTTTTGTTAATAATTTTATTGTCATTCTAAATCTTATTATGCCTAACGTATTGTTTAAGAGAGCGTCATATCTAGAAATCATCGATCATTCAACCTAGATGTCCAAAACCACTTGTTTTAGAAACACCTTGCCAAGTATCCAAGCTCTTCCACATGTCCATGTCCATCTTGTGGGTACTACCCACATTAAAATTGTAATGAATTGGATGTTTGCAAGTCCCTTAAATCCTTTCTAGAGAGGCGAGAGGCACGCTGGAGGTTGGAGATAATTTGGAACGGGATTATGTTTTTGCTTCGAGAATAGAGAGGGGGAAAGCAAGATTAAAACTAGATTTTAATTTTGCATACAAAGAATTCATTCATCTATAGTTTGACATAAAAAATATGTTTCCATTTAAATATTAAATATCATTCTTATTCCTTTTTAAGAAAATTACAATAAAAATGGAAGCTTTGAAGGCATTCTCTGATTTGAATAGTCACAACCACTCTTAATTGGTAACTAGTTTATAAAATATTTTTAATTTACTAGTTGCACTAATTTTGCCTTTTTTTTTCCAGCTTCGGACAATTCAAATGTGCATTTTTTAAGGCATTGATCAAAACCAAAATAGAAATAATGATTCAAGCTTCGAATGTGTGTAGTTTCCTTTTATATGTATGAGTACCATAATCATCCTTATAGACATCAATTGTGTAGTTGAAAGTTCTAGAAATTCTCAAGTGCTATCATAAACTATAAAACCACTTTCCAATTAGCTATGGGTCAGTAAATACCTTCATCGCCTTCCCATGCAATTCTGGGCATTTACAAACATTAATGTGTTTTTAGATTCAAATCACTAACCTTTAATGGCATTGCCCTCAACACTCTCATAAAGGGGAAATACTAGGATTTGGTATTATGAAGGTTTATGATATGACCCTAAGATGGGGATATATGTGGTTTAATGTATATGTGATGCGGGTAATTCTATATGTAATAAGGGTTGGCTTAATAAAGGGCCCAAATGTGCAATGAGTGAATATGTATATAGAGTGGAGGAGAACCGATGGGACTAGATATATAAAAGATATATTTATTATATATTATACTAGTTTGAGTTACAACAATGAACAATCGGCCTTATATAGAGATTTTAGTGAAGAGACACACCCTTCACAACCGTCATTTACAAATATTAATGATTACATATATTAGTTATTAATGAGAATTTAATTATACTACAAGCCATCCCTCCTTCAAATGCTTCGTCCTCGAAGCATTGTTATTTTGATGGCTATATTTTTTTGGATTTTTTAGCTTCTTCATTAGAATCTTATGAATCTTTGTCGATGTCACTATCGCTCTTTATTTCACACATATAGAATTGTTTTCCCTTGCATTTTTTACCTAGTCTCCAGTTAGGTGCATGACATCTAAAACATTGACTTTTGTCATCTTCTACTTTAGGTGGTGGAGTCCCTTTGTAAGCAGGACTAAACTTTGAGCTTGGTTGTTCAGAATGAAACCAAGGAGTTCACTGAAAGAACAACAATTCTTCTTCTGCCACCCTGGATTTTAATCACAATTGCTCCACATCCTTGATGTCTATTAGTTTAAGTTCATTTCTTATGTCTTCCTTCAATCCTGATATGGCAATTTGTAAGAGGTGATCATCTGATAAATCAATCACATGTGTAGCTAACACATGTAACTCGTTAAAGAATTCATCCATCGTGCCTTTATGTTGTAATCGAGTGAGTTTGGAAAAGACTTCCTTTTCCTTGATGTTCTGAAATATCCTGGAAAAATGCTTCCTAAGTGTCTCCCATTCCCTTGATTGGCCTTTTGAGTGCCACCATAAGAACCAGTCATTTGCTTCCTTATCTAAGTGCAATAATGCAAAGTTAATTTTCTCCTCGTCGTCATACATCTTGTGTAACTCAAAATAGTGTTCAAGTTGATTAATCCACCTTGTGTTTTCCCTGTCATATTCTCCATCAAATCTCGGTACATTGAATCTCATCTTGTGTCTAAATCCATTAAAGGATCCAAAATTGGACGAATGTTTGGGGGGTGGAAAAAAGGAGTGGTGAGAGTGGAAATTGTGGCTATTTAATTTTTTATTCCCATTTTCCAATTATTCAACATGGGCCTTGAGCTCATCATGGTTTTCGCCCCACACCTTTAATCCTTGTTCCACATCACCAAGTCTTATGGAGAAATCATCCATCTCATTGATTTTTTTGTAAATTTTATCTATACCGTTGAGTTTGTTAGAGATCTCATCCATCTAGGCTTTTAATTCTTTTATATCTATACCATTGAGTTTGTTGGAGATCCCTACCACTAAGGTTTTTACTTCATTTAACTCTTTATTGAGTGACGCATTGCTTGTGTTGGATGACACGTTACCTATGGCACCTGAGGCCTTCCTTGAAGTTTATGTATTTCTCATGGTTCCCTATAATAACTTTTTAATGCTACACTTTTAGGGTTAAAAGTCCTTAAATATTTTAAAGAATATATATTAAAATATATTAGTTTAGGTGAGTA